>JASAMZ010004111.1:0-67822 GCA_030248115.1 Linhomoeus sp. GSCO2_2 | reverse complement strand
CAAGACACTTTCTCTAGATGCGACCAACAATGTGTACAAAGTTCACTATACTGTTCATCAAAATTTGACAGAGACAAAGTATAAGTTGAACTTTTTACACACACAGCTTGTTTCGCCGCGCGTCAGCGCGGCGAGGTGTATATGTTACCGTGACTACCCGGATCCAGTGAAAACCCGGATATCTGGGCTTTCACTGGTCGACCTAGTGAAAACCCGGATATCCGGGTTTTCACTGACTGATTAGTGAAAACCCGGATAATCTCAAATTATCCGGGTTTTCACTGAAAGTTTAGTGAAAACCCGGATATGCAAAATTTCATGGGAGGTTAGCGAAAATCATGATGGCAGCGTTTTCACCAACCTTTTCGAAGAAATAGCCTAGAAAATTCTCCTATAGTTTTGAATCCTGGTACGAAACGAGTGCGTTTGAATGGCAAATCGCGCCGGTTGTTGTGCGAAACAAGCGTCGTGGAGTGCGATACGTGCGTTCTTACGTAATGCAGTGCACCTTTGCCGACCCGCCCTTTCGTAATGCCCAATGTTTGCGACCAATTGGCGCGTCTGGCTTCAACAGGCGGCTTAGTATACGGGGGGGGGGGGGGGCGGGGTACATTCCGCTTACAGCTTGCACATGGCTGAAAGCTGCCGCAAGCGCTAGCAGGGAAGGGGCACAGCCGGCCTGAACAGGAGGTCAATTATATGAAGGAGTGTTTATTCCACCTACAGTTTGCACTAAAACTCGGTCGGCGTCGCGCCTGGCGGGTCGAAAACTGAGGCTTAGCGCGACCACCAACTTCAGGGCGCGCTCCGCGCGCCCCGAAGTCGGTCACCGGTCGCGTTAAGCCAAAGCTTCGACCCGCCAGACTGCGACGCCGACTGACTCTTGTGAACTGTGGGCGCAGGGCGAGCCT
This sequence comes from Linhomoeus sp. GSCO2_2, assembly GCA_030248115.1. Taxonomy (NCBI): domain Eukaryota; kingdom Metazoa; phylum Nematoda; class Chromadorea; order Monhysterida; family Linhomoeidae; genus Linhomoeus; species Linhomoeus sp. GSCO2_2. The sequence goes on along the minus strand of JASAMZ010004111.1, from coordinate 66,911 downwards.
AAGCATAGCCTGATTTGGAAGGAATCAAGCGACATAAGGCAATAGAAAATACGTTAGAGCAGTGTAGTACGCGATTTGGAGCGTATCTGAGAATTATCCGGGTTTTCCCTAACCTATCGGTGAAAACCCGGATATCCGGGTTTTCACTAACCTGATAGTGAAAACCCGGATATCCGGGTATTCACTAACCAACTCAGTGAAAACCCGGATATCCGAGTTTTCACTGAAGACGGGTTCTCCCGGTCACATATATATACGGATGACAATGTGTGTCTGTCGCGCACTCCACACGTCGCTGGAGGTTGACCAGCCGACTCCAGCAGAGGCTCTTCATCTGGCTGAGTGACTGGAATCTTGGAGCGTCTCCAGAGACGCCGAACTTGTTGCAGCTCCTTGGAACCGCAGTTCCAGAAGCAGTAGCCGAACGCGCCTATGGCTCGACCGGCTTTCTGTAGAATGGTGAACGACGCCATCTTGAGCTTGCAGAGAATGTACGTGGTCATCGCCACCACGTACAGACTCAGCGTCAGCAACAGCTGAGTCGAACAGACAGACGAACTGCAGTGCAGGTTTCTCAGCCTTGCCGTGCTACAGCAGCAGTCCAGCATTTCGCAAAATGGCTGGAAGAACCACTTCTTCACCACTTGCCCCTTGGTGCACAGCTCGGCAGTGATTTCACGGTCGTGCATGCTGACTTCAGGTGACACCATCACGACCTCTTCTTCTTTGGGGAAGTTCCTCTTGAAGCAGTACGGCTGCGCGCATGCCTCCGTGACGCTGACCTCAGGGTCCAATTGAACTGCCGTCTTGGTTGCTGAGGCAGAATTGAGCACCGTGCCCACGTGGAGCTCCCTGAGGTCCTGTGCAGGACTCGAGTTGGCCACCACGCCTCCAATCAGCAGTCCCAGCTTGGAAGGGATGAGATGGAGTCCCGATGGCAGCCGTCTTTTCCCATTGGCCTCCACAAGTCCCCAGAAGTGGTCGAGACGGAGGAGGATATTTGGAGAGAAACGTTCCGCCTCGCCTGGCGGAGGGTCAGCGATGATTTTTCTGGGCAGCTTGGCCAACTGCTCCAGGTCTTCATCGCTCAGCTTGTTGCGCTGGATCATCCCTGTCAGGTTGGGCAGCGCGTTTGCTTGAATGTCCACCGTTGCTCCAGTCTGCAGGTAGAGGGTGAATTCGACCAGATTCGACTTCACCAAATTGGGACGTTCAGCCGCGAACGTGTTGAGAGATAGCATCTCGGTTTCTGCGGGCCGCAGCTGGAGACGTTGAGCCACACTGGAGCGGATGAAGCTTCGCTGACTTCCACAGTCGAAGAAGCACTTGGCCTCAGTGGTGAGTTCCGGTCGCTCTGGATTGGCGATTGTGGTTGTAGCTGTGAGCAGGAAGGCGTCGCTCTGCGGGAAACGACTCGTGTAGCCCACTGACAGCTCTTGAACCAGTGGCTGCCCTGTAGGGCCACTCTGCGGTGCCAGTAGAGCTTTCTCCAACGACTCTTCAGGCGCCACTGCGGTCACTTGAACGGGTCGCGGATTTCCACTGGATTTGGGTCCTGCAGCATCCTCCATCTTGCTTGCAGGGGGGTGGCCTTGCCTTTGGCCTTTGAAGAGAGTGGGGCACAGCAGACAGTTGTGCTTGCCCACCTTCTTGCAATGGAAGCAGGTGCGAGTCTTCCTCTCGCACTTGAAACTGTGGCAGCCGATCTTCACGCAGATGAAGCACCGGTTGAACTCTGCCAGCCTCTTGCGACGGGCCGGCAGACTGGTGTAGGTCGTACAGCGATCGTTGAAGTGCTCACCACCGCACAGCATGCAGGGCGAGGTTGGCTTGGCGCTGGCCGATTGACCTGGACTCTTTCCCTTGGGGGTGGCTGAAGTGGGCACTTTGTCTGTGGCCACTTGAAAGGTCCCGGAGCTGGTGTGGAAGGTCTCTTGGAACCGATTGGATTGTCCCTTGAATCGGTTTTTGCTCTGGAACCCTTTCCCGTTGCCGCCTTGCTGCTGGTCTTGTCTCTGGGACGAGCTGGTGAATCGGCTGGCCTTCTCTTGGCACTGGACCAGCTCGTTCAAGGCCTGTCGCAGGCTTGCCACTGACCAGGTGTCTTCGTCGTCGGGCATGTAGGTCTCCTCCAGCTTCAGGACGGTGCTCATGGGCAACTTCTCCATGATGACGCGCCGATGAGAGAGTCGTGGTCGACGTCCTCTCCCAGAGCTTTCAGCTGTCGAAAGATTTTCTCCATGGAGTCGACCAGGTGGCGAATGCCCTGTCTGTTGAATCGGAACAAGGGCGGCAACTTGCGCAGCTCCGAATAGAGCTTCTCCTTGATCAGCCGTTGGTCTCCAAAACGCTTCTTCAGCGTGTCCACTGCCTCTGCGTAGGTGTCATTGGTGACAGCAAGTCTGTACACAATGGTATACAGAATATCTTCTGTACGTTATGCATACTGGCATAGTAATGTAGATACTACAAATACTAAATGTCCTCTAATCAGACTCCCTTGAATATGTACGTCTCCCTCCAAAGTATCGACCCCCCCCTTGTGGAGGTTGAAAAGAAACAAGCCCCTCCTCCAATTGTACCCCCTGCCTTAATGCACTGTACTTACGCATGACTGCATACTATACAATGGTACTTCTACAACTACAGTACCTACTATGTGTTCAACGGCATTTGTGGATGGCGTGCTCTGCGCAATAAACTTTGGTTGAGCTTTCGACGCTCAATCGGCGCCGTCGTCAGAGCCCTCTCAATTTGGGTAATAACCGCCGCCTCCTCTTCTCAATCGCCGCAGGTTTACTTTGGAATGAAGAGGGTCTAAATGGGACGACGCCCTTTTCTTTTGGGTCACAAAATGCGGGCGGTTACGACACCGTTGCTGTAGATTGCAGAACCGCACAGTAATTGCCGCGTTTTGGGGATAAATAATTGCAGCTTTTAAATGGCACGTCCAGCTTTTAATTGGCACCTTGCGCTTTTAATTTCTGGCGGCCGCGAAACGCAGCGGCGCGCTTTTAATTTGGCCGTAAGCGCTTTTAAAATGGCAGAATGCGCTTTTAAACGGCAACTTGCGCTTTAAAATTCCGTGGAAGCTGCGGAGCCGTGCCGATGGTCAACCAAAAGGCAGACGGTGGGGACATACTGTAGGCGAGCGCACTGAATGGATGACTTTCTCGTCGCATTCTGTGTGCATTCACGTAACTTGTATGTCCAGAATTCACATTTCTTGTTTGCACATATTGCTATCCCTTGACAGCGTATATTCCTTTGAATTTAGGCTATGCTTAGGCTCGCCCTGCGCCCACAGTCCACAAGAGTCAGTCGGCGTCGCAGTCTGGCGGGTCGAAGCTCAGGCTTAACGCGACCGGTGACCGACTTCACTGAAGTTGGTGGTCGCGCTAAGCCTCAGTTGAGACCCGCCAGGCGCGACGTCGACCGAGTTTTAGTGCAAACTGTAAGTGGAATAAACACTCCTCCATATAATTCACCTCCTGCTTAGGCCGGCTGAGCCCCTTCCCTGCTTTGCCCTGTCGCGCAAACAGCGATGCCTGGCCATTGCTGCGTGCCATGAATACGCTCCTCCACCACGTCAAGTCCAGGGGAATACTGCCGGAGGAATTAAAAGCGCAACATGCCATTTAAAAGCGCGTTCTGCCATTTTAAAAGCGCCTCCTGCCATTTTAGAAGAGCGGCAAGCAAAAGCTGTCGTGGCAAATTAAAAGCGCTAGTTGCCATTTAAAAGCGCTTCGTGACTTTATTAAAAGCGCAAAGCGATTTATTAAAAGCGCCCAAAATCAACACCCCCGCGTTTTGTGTTCGATCGAATAGGTGGCCAAACATACTTTGCACGACACATACATGGGAAATATTGCTTAGTTATAGCCATTTGAATATACCGGAATTTGCCATGTTTAATTTTACAAAACCCTTGAAAATATCCCCTATTTCTTAAATTCTAAAATCTGAAACTGTTTCGTAATTACTTGACATACTACGCCCGGTACATCCAAGCAAAGATATTTTGAAATTTGAGTTGTTTAAAATTGTCGAAATTTGGCAATTTTGAGAAAAACCTTGAAAATATACCTAAATTCGTTAATTATAAAGTATAGAACTATTTGCGAAATAGTTGGCAGACTATGCCCGACACAACCATGCAAAGACATTCTGAAATTTAAGCTATTTAAAATTGTCTAAATTTGGGAATTTTAACAATACTCTTGAAGATATACGTAAATTCGTTAATTATAAAATCCGAAACTATTTGTTAAGTACATGGCAGACTATGCTCGATACTTCCGTGCAAAGAAACTTAGAAATTTAAGCCGTTTGAAATTGTCGAAATTTGGGGATTTTGACAAAACCCTTTCAAATATCCTAAATTTCATTAATTATAATCTCTGCAACTACATATTTGCTAAGTACTTGGCAGACTATGCTCGACATATCCGTGCAAAAGAGTTATGAAATTCAAGCTGTTTGAAATTATCGAAATTTTGGATTTTTGGCAATACCCTTGACAATATCCATAATTTCGTCAATTATAAAATCTGAAACTATTTGATAAATACTTGGTAGACTATGCTCGACACATCCGTGAAAAAAAATTTTAAATTTAAGCTGTTTGAAATTGTCGAAATAAAAAGATTTTAACAAAATCCTTAAAAATATCCTAAATTTCGTTAATTATAATTGCTGAAACTATTTGCTAAATACTTGGCAGACTATGCTCGATACATCGGTGCAAAGAAGTTTTGAAATATAAGCTGTTTGAATTGTTCGAAATTTGGGAATTTTGACAAAAACCTTGCAAATATCCATAATTTGGTGAATTCCACAATTCGAAACTATGTCACAAATTCATCGCGTCTTGTGCCCTTTCCATTTCAGCAAAAACTTTGCCGATACGGTTTGTAAATAAAAGTGTCATTTTTGACATTTTCGTATTTTAATTGTAAATATCTCGAAACTGCGAAATTGGCAACAGAAACGGACAACGGCACGTTACTCAGCGCATTCGACTCCATTGGGTGGCACTAACCGTCATGTCTAGTTTTGTGACACACACACACAGACACACACACAGACAGACACACACACGAACGGACAATAGCGTCCGTATATATACTCGCCGCGCTGGGGCGCGGCGAAAAAATAAGTCCCCGGGGTCTTACCGGGTTTTTTCGCCCGGCCTCAGCCGGGCGAACCCCTACGAGAGCTTATCGTCCGTGCGTTCGTGCGTGCGTGCGTGCGTGCGTCCGTTACGCTCTCAGATCTCGGCGTCGGTAAGTTGTAGGAAGGAGATCTTGGGCTTTATGGATAGGTCTCGACTCACTGAGAATTGCGCTAAGAGGTTTCGAAATTCAAAAGTTTGAATTTCGCGAGTTACAGTAACCTAAAGTTTCAAAACGGGACTGTCAGATCTCGACGTTGGTAAGTCGTAGGAAGGCGATCTTGGGCTTTATGGATAGCTCTAGACTCACTGATCATTCCGCTAAGAGGTTGCGAAATTCAAAAGTTTGAATTTCGCGCGTTACAGTACCCCAAAGGTTGAAAACGGAAAACGGCTCTAACTCGCTCGTCTTACGTCGTAGAGCGGCGTGCGATAGGTCAACTAAAAGGTATCGACGTGCTCTTTCATCCAATTTAGATTTCGACATTTAAAGGTTTGAATTTCGCGAGTTACAGTAACCCGACGTTTCAAAACGCAACTGTCATATCTCGAAGTTGGAAAGTCATAGGAAGGCGATCTTGGGCTCCACGGATAGGTCTCGGCTCACTGGTAATTCCGCTAAGAGGTTGCAAAATTCAAAAGTTTGAATTTCGCGAGTTACAGTAACCCAAAGGCTGAAAACGGAAAACGGCTCTAACTCGCTCGTCTTACGTCGTAGAGCGGCGTGCGATAGGTCAACTAAAAGGTATCGACGCGCTCTTTCATTTGGCATTAAAGTTTTCTTAATTACGCAAACACGCACCACGAAAAGCGATATTCTCGCGTTTTTAACGCAGAAATCGCTCTACCTCGCTCAGCGTGCGTCGTAGAGAGACGATCTTGAGTTTTCTGGATAGCTGTCGACTCACTGATAATTTGTTCTTCTATTGGTCGAAACTCAAAAGTTTGAATACCGCGAGCTACAGTAACCCAAAGGTTCAAAACGCAAAACTTCTCTAACTCGCTCATCTTCCGTCGCAGAGCGGCATTCGTTCGAACGTTTGAAAGCTTACGTTGAGGCAGTTGAACACTCATTCCTAAATAAATACTTTTGTTTTTTTAACCCTTGTCTTACGAACAACTTTGTTTGCTAAAAAAATTATTCCCGGGCGATCCCAATGTTGCCTTGCAACAACCGCTCAGAAATGCGTGTGTCTTGCTCAAAAAAAATAATCCCGGGCGATCCCAATGTTGCCTTGCAACAACCGCTCAGAAATGCGTGTGCCTTGCTCAAAAAATTAATCCCGGGCGATCCCAATGTTGCCTTGCAAGAACCCCTCAGAAAGGAGTGGGTCAGAAGTAGCGCATGAATAGTGGACTCCGGGCGGGCGCGCGTCATATCGGAAAGGCTTCGAAATGCTTTACGAAAGTATCCACTCTTTTACTCTTCCACTTTAAAACGCTCACAAACCACTCTGTATTAATAAAACAACTCAACTTTTTTAAAACAGCTTGTTCCGCTTAAGCGCCCCCCCCCCCCCCGCATAAGCGCCCCGGGGCGCTTACGAGGTTTTCACTGTCACATAAGCGCCCCGGGGCGCTTACGTGGTGCCAAAGTTTTTCGCCACGATGGCAGTAAAATAGCGGGTCCGACGGGTAAATTACCCGAGAAAGCTTGGAATATTGCAAAAGCATTACATCTCAGACCTATGTTAGGCAAGCTTTAATGATATGTGAAGCTGTAAATTGCTCAAATCGCGCATATATGTGGTTTGGCAGAGGTTGAGGAAGCTGTGTAGGTCGCTCACACCGAGTTACAGGGCCTCATTTTGTTTTGAAGTTCAGTGTAACTGCCCGATGTGATGTCTTTGGGGCTGGAAATTGTCGGTTGGACACTTAGAGAACCTTATAAATGCACAGAAAGCCATAATAAGTCACCAGAACTCTCCTACAATACTTTAGAGCGTTTTCCGTTTTACCGCCCCGGGGCGCTTAGATGGCACCAACTTTAGGTCGTCTCAGGACCCATTTCAACGTAAGCGCCCCGGGGCGCTTAAGCGGAAAAACCCGGTACTACACTAGAGTATTTATGGTAGATCACCTCAATCGGTTAATGACTACAAACGTTATTTCCTGATAACGAGCGGGTCTTTACTGCGACTCCGTGGAGGAGTGCTTCGATGCAGGGGCTCCTGCCCGTTTCCTTGTTTTGCTGATACGAGGAAACTTCAATTTAAAGGAAGTTCAGTAAAGAACGCCCTAATGGTGACTTAGTTGCTCTGTATGTTTAGAGAGAGAATGATATCGACGTCTTTCTCAACATCATGGAACTCGGAAGCGGAGTGCTCACCAAATCAAAGAGCATCACTGCCGAAACCGGTGAATGTCTCGCGAGACGAGTTACACAGACCCACACAACTACTTAACACAGTTAGCTTGGTATAAGGGCACAGTCCTCAGCCAGGCAATACCTACGCGAGCTCGGTGTGCTGTGTGCGTTCGCTTGTCTTTTCGCCATGCCTCAGCACGGTGGTGCTCACACATACATATGTCGTAGACTTAAGTGCAATTCAAACAGAAGTGCAATTCTTGCTGGAGGAAGATTAGTAGACGGGGGCAGAGCCCCTCGGGGCACTCCTCCCCTCTTTCAGAAGAATTTTTGGTAGTTGAATCATGCTGCCCATTGATCAACGAGGCATGTCAGTGACGCTTAGTGGCCATTCTGATCGCAAAATTAATAGCAAATTCGGAATTGTGACTTCCAATACACCCCACATTTGACCTACAACACACCTAGCTTCGGCTGAACTGACACAACCAGGTTTTCCGCTTGAGGGCACGTATAGTGGCAAGCAAATTCTTCAAAAATGTTCTCACACATCTCAAAACGAACGACTTCAAACAGTTCAGAAACGAATAACCAATGTCAGATTCGTGATCAACATCACCGAAAAGCCGGAATAGTACTTACACGGTAGGTGCCCAGCTGGCAGCCAAATTTTGAATTCAAATTTCCCGCCAAAATACACGTCGGACAAAGAAAGTGCTTAAAACAAAAACAACGTATCTTTTGACGCTCTATCACGTGAAAGTCCAACTGACACCTAAATGTCTCGACTGACCCCACTTTACACCGAAATACCGAAAATTTGTAGGAAAAATATGAATTTCACCCAAAAATTGCCCCCGCCGAAAGCTGAAATTCTGCTCCAGTGAAGACACTTGTAAGCCTCACAAACCCTGTTAATATCGTCGGAATTGATCCGTGCAGTCAACAAGCTCCGGTATTAAAAAGTTGAGTTTGTATTCTGACTGACGTTGAAAGAGTTGCGTTCTTTGTGCAGAGAGTGCGAGAGCTTATCGCCCGTTTTGCTTCGCTTCACGAGCTCCCCCTTCGCAAGAGGGTATTGCTTAGCAATACTGATTTCGCCCGCGATTTGGTATTTAGAGCAAGAACATCCCTCTTTCAAGCAACGCTTTTAAACAAGCTCCGGTATTAAAAAGTTGAGTTTGTTTTCTGACTGACATTGCATAGAGTTGCGTTCTTTCTGCAGAGAGTGCGAGAGCTCATCGCCCGTATTGCTCCGCTTCACGAGCTCCCCCTTCGCAAGAGGGTATTGCTTAGCAATATTGATATCGCCCGGGATTTGGTTTTTAGAGCAAGAAAATCTCTCTTTCGAGCAACGCTTTTAAAAAAGTGACAAAAAACTTGTCAAAGTTTTGACAAACACATGGCAGAGCACAAAAGAACGCACTATGAGCAATCAAGTCGTGTCGTACTTCTGTCCATGGAGCAAAACAAAGTTTATTTTTGTTGGCGCGTGTAGTACGTAGCGAGCCTTGGAATGACATGCCGAGTGTCGCTCTAATCGCAACATGAGCAATTCAGAAAGTTCCAGAGTAAAACTCAAAACTATTGTTTCTGTGATGCATGTTATAGTCAATTACAAAATATTTGCTGACACATGAAAGAGCACAACGAGAGCTTAAAATTGACGTGTCGATTGCCGCTCTATGACGTAACACGAGCAAGTTAGAAGTTAGAATCTGTGCTTTTGCACCTTCGGGTTACTGTAACTCAAGAAATTCAAATTTTCAAGTTTCGCAAACGATCTGTGAGTCGTGAGCTATCCACTGAGCTCAAGATCGTCTCTCTACAACGCAAATTGAGCGAGTTAGAGCGATTTTAGTGTTCGAATCTCGAGAATGGCGTTTCCCGTGGTGCGTGTTTGCGTAATGTTTAAAAATGTTGCTGCCGCATGAAAGAACACGTCGAGAGCTTTCACCTGACGTGTCGATCGCCGCTCTACGACGTAAGACGAGCGAGTTAGAGCCGTTTTGCGTTTTCGGACCTTTGGGTTACTGTAACTCGCGAATTTCAAACTTTGAGTTTTGATCAATGGGAGAATAAATGATCAATGAGTCGAGAGCTATCCAAGGTGCTCAAGATCACCTCTCTACGACGCAAGACAGACGAGTTAGAGCCGTTTTGCGTTTTAAACCTTCGGGTTACTGTGACTCGCGAAATTCAAATTTTGAGTTTGACCAATGGGAGGAGAAATGAGCAGCGAGTCGAGAGCTATCCACTGACCTCAAAATTGTCTCTCTACGACGCAAGTTGAGCGAGTTAGAACGATTTTAGCGTCAAAATATCGAGAATGGCGTTTTCGGCGGTGCGTGTTTGCGTAATTGAAAGAACTTTTGCAGTCGCATGAAAGAACGCGTCGAGAGCTTTCACCAGACGTGTCGATTGCCGCTCTACGACGTAACACGAGCGAGCTAGAGCCGTTTTGAGTTTTGACCTTCGGGGTACTGTAGCGCGCGCAATTCAAACTTTTGAATCTCGACTTCTCTTAGCGGAATGATCACTGAGTCGAGACCTATTCGTAGAGCCCAAGATCGTTTCTCTACGTCTTTCAAACGCCGAGATCCGAGAGCGTTACGCACGCACGCACGTACGCACGTACGCACGCACGCACGCACGCCGAGCTCTCCTAGGGTGTCGCCCGGCTGAGGCCGGGCGAAAAAAGTGACAAAAACTTGTAAAAGTTTTGACAAACAATTGACAGAGCACAAAAGAGCGCACTACGAGCAATCAAACCGTGTCGCACTTCTGCATGTAGCAAAGAGCGATCTTAGTATTAGAATCTCTTGAATGACGTTTTCCGCAGTGCGTGTTTGCGTAATTGAACAAACACTAATAGCCGCATGAAAGAGCACGTTCAGAGTTCATTTGCGTTTCCAACATAAAAATCGCATTAACTCGCTCAGCGTGCGTCGTAGAGAAACGATCTCGGGTTGGTTGGAACGTTCTCGACTCATTGATCATTTATTCTTCGATTGGTCAAAACTCAAAGGTGTGAATTTCGCAAGCTACAGTAACCCGAAGGTTCAAAAAGGCAAAACTGCTCTAACTCGCTCGTCTTCCGTCGTAGATAGACGATCTTCAGCTCGTTGAATAGGTTTCGGCACTCTGATCATTCCGTTAAGATAAGTCGGTTTTCAAAAGTTTGAATTTCGCGAGCTACAGTAACTCAAAGGTTTAAACAGCAAAGCGGCCCTAACTCGCCCGTCTTACGTCGTAGAGAGGCGTGCGATAGCTCGCTTAAAAGCTCGCGACGTGCTTATTCATGACACGATAAATTTTTTATTCAATTTGGACAATACGTACTGAAAAAATTAAAATTTTCGCAGGAAAGTCGCAGAGAGACGATCTTGGGTTCATTCGGTAGGTCTCGACTCACTGATAATGCGCTAGGAGTTGCGACTTCAAAAAATTTGAATTTCGCGAGTTACAGTAACCCGAAGATTCAAAGCGCAAAGCGGCTCTAACTCGCCCGAGTAACCCGAAGATTCAAAGCGCAAAACGGCTCTAACTCGCCCGTCTTACGTCGTAGAGCGACAATCGACGTGTCATTTGAAACGTCTCAACGTGCTCTTTCATGCGACTGCACACATTTTTCTAATTAACAAAATATGTCCCATGAAAATTTCATTCGCTACGTTTTGTGCACTATAAGGGCTCTAACTCCCTCGTCTTGCGTTGTAGAGCGCATTCGTTCGTCAGTTTGAAACCTTACGTTGTGGCAGTTGTGGAACGCTCATTCCTAAAGAAGCACTTTTGTTTTTAACCCTGGTCTTGCGAACAATTTTGTCTGCTAGAAGTATTAATCTCGGGCGATTCCAATGTTGCCTTGCAACAACCGCTCAGAAATGTGTATGTCTTGCTCAAAAAATTAATCCCAGGCGATCCCAATGTTTCCCTGCAAGAACCCCTCAGAAAGGAGCGTGTCAGAAGTAGCGCATAAATGGTGGACTCCGGGCGGGCTCGCGTCATATCGGAAAGGCCTCGAAATGCTTTACAAAAGTATCCACTCATTTACTCTTCCACTTTAAAACACTCACAAACCACTCTGTGTTAATAACACAACTCCACTTTTTAAAACAGCTTGTTGGCACTTTATATATATTTTTTGGTAGTTGAACGCCCCCACCTCACCCCCTACAGAGGGTCCCAGATTGCCTCCGCCCCCCTCCCTCCCATTGCCCCCCTCCCCCTCCTCTTGATCCCCCCCCCCCAGTCCCACTAACACTTGGCGCTTACACGTATGGAGTTCACCCACCGATGATTATATGAAGCTCGCGAGACAATCGCCAGGCGAGAATGAGATTCGCTTGCGCTTCGCAAAGGGCCTGGAGATGAACTCGGAAATCCGCTGCTCGCGCAAACATCGCGAGCTGGAGTACTCCTGCGACTTCGTGCGGTCTGTACAGTGGGCGATGTCGCCAATTTTTTTTGTATTTTGCAGATACAGACGAATCATTGTATTCTGTCGTTGTATATTTTTACCGTGTTAAAAATACGACAGCCGTTGTAAAATGAACAACCACGACCTCAAAAGGTCACGCACGAAGGATGGTAATCGTCAGACTAATTTCATAGTTTTACGGTATCATAGGCCTTTCTGACTTGACACAGAAGCCAATGAAAACATTCTCGTCAGTCATCCTCAAAGTGAGACGTTTGCGACGTGTGCCGAGCAAATTGACCATCGACCTGTAAGAATTCGCACAGTTACAGTACAAAAATGATGGTCTAAATATACAAATACAAAGTTTGTATGCTTGCCCTGTTTTGTAAATGTACTCAGTATATGCATCGTAAATGTGTTTGTAAATGTATTCAGTATATGTGGTTATGTGTACACAAAAAATATACAGGAAAGGTGTATGGAAATATACAAAACCAGTCTATATATGACAATGTTTCCCACTGTAGCGGTCTGTTGTGTGCGCGCAAATTCGAAATCGCTCTCAGAACGAATAAGTACTGGATATTTTCATTTCAGGGTCAAGTTTATGATCGACTGGAAGAATGTCACGGTGTGCCACGACGACGACTGTGGCGACCAGATATGAGCCAACTTTGAAGATTGCGAAATATAAGAAACCACACACTAGTGATTGCCGATTGCAATAGACAGTACTTTTAATCGCTTGGCAAAGACGATTCACAAATGAGAAACCGGAATATAGCGAGGGCGTCATTTTCGAAACTCCAGCCCCTCCCTCCACAGCAATCTGCATAATACCTTACTAGTCAAACAACAACTCAAATTGAATTGTACTATGGTACTACATTTGAAAATCGGCCAAAAGATGTAGAATTAACATTCCATGAAAGCAACACTCCATCATTGTGTCAAAATTCGCCTCGTTTTTTATACTACAATACAACTGCGTGTAGTTTAGATATACCGTGTATCACAATTACTGTAAATCCTCCACTAAGACCTGGGCGCTTATTCTTTCAACCTACCTCTAGTATAAGGGAGCTTATTGGAGAGGGGTGCGCTTGTTGGAAGGGGAGGGGGGGGGGGGGAGGGGCTTAATGGAGTACTTAGGGAACTGAATTGAACAAGTATAGTCTTAAGTCTACATAGTCTAAAGGGTGAGTCAGGCCAAACCTGCGGTGTTTGTCGGCAGACATCTCACTTTCTAATGAGTGATCTAAGCAATCTTTGGACTGCTATTAGAAGATACATTAACATAGATATGCACAACATGGCTGCAATTCATAAACAGTGCATCTACGTTGCTTGTGGCAAATTTCTAAAATTGTTGAGCCTGTACGCTTCCACTAGCGAAAACGTCGAGGCAATTCGCATTAGTATGTACATACATACGTGTGTACCTATGTATTACACCGAAATGTGCCACGTTTGGCAGTTCGCGCTCGGATAAATCACAAAGACTGTTACTTGGAAATCTTAGTGCGTATCGTTGATGGAAACGGGACTAAGATTCAGCCAGTCTATGTAGCTTTCACGTCGTCTTGCGGCTTTCAGCTGTGCAGTGCCACCGTTGTTGCTTTGCTTCATCCATCTTGCGCAGACTTAGGGAACATCGAACAAGCCCCTTCCGCATTCTCTATCTTGCGGTCATTGAAGTATGACAGGGAGCACCATATTCTATGCCGAATTCGCGGCCTGCCTTCTATTGACAGCGGCAGCTCTGGCGGGTGTGATCTACAAACATATGTTTGAAGAGACTCTTCTGAATTCAATCTGATTTATTGGATAGTATGCAATTGCAGCCACCTTAAACTGCCAAAGCGAGCTCAACGGTCGCTGTCTAGCTGTCATTCCTACCAAGGTCGACCAAGCCACTGCGCAGGCCCTCTGCCAAGAGAATGGAGGGGAACTGGCCTCTAGGGTCACCAGTGAAGAATACGCCATTCTTGAGAATGCGCCAAGTATGTGCATAACGTGACACGGATGGCAAATCAAAATCAGTAAACTCATGACAAGAAAGCCCTAACGAGCAGACCACTGCTCCGACTCCACCCAACATGGAGAATCGTGAAATACATACATACGTACGTCATTCGAAGGATCATGACGCGCTCATTCACATTCTGTAAAGTTGACGAATATTCATTGCTTGTTAAGCAGACTCAGCAGCCTTTTGCAAACGGCAAGATCGAGAAGCGCAACAGCAAAAGCAACGAGACCTCATAACCTTTGCATAACGCCTAACACATGTGTTACTGGAACTAGTTGGTTGCTACACTTTATGAGTAGCACTGTTTTTAATGTGGTGTGCTTTAGAAGAGTGTAGTCTCTACTGCACAGGTGGAGTAGAGAGTTGCAAGTCTGTCTTTTAAGTTTAAGTTGTTTCTCTGAAGCACCATTTGCATTTTAATGGGGATGTCTTCAGTGTTTACGTACTATGTACATACATGAGAGCACCGCCTTCTCCGCCCAGGAACATCGATGTATCTGTGGCTGGGTCTGACCCAGCTGGCCGACCAAGCGACTCCTAGAGAAGGCTGGTTCTGGACCATCGGCGGGCGCCAAGTCGAGGCTGACGACGTCGACTGGTCCGGGAACTATCCCAACGACGCTGGCTACGTTGTGGAAAGCAACATGGCAGCCTGCGCCCGCATTGGAGGGTCCTATGGCCATCAAGCTGTAGATAGGCCCTGTAGTGACAGGGAGAACCCATTGTGCCAGGTCAACCAGGGTGGGTCTCACAACGCCTCTTATTGGCACTGCTGAGTCACCCCAGTACCAACCCTCTGATTGTTGGGGACAGGGCCATGCGAGGCCGGCAAAGAGGACCGACAGCCGATTTGCAACGAATGGATGGCGGCTGTCCAGAGTGGAATGCGGGAATATGCGGACAAGGCTGAAGCCATGCACTCGCCGCCTATACAACTGAAGGATACCGATTACATGCCTGCGGTACAACTGTACTTATCAAATAGATCCGTGCAGATTTTACACTTCTCGATTTCAGTACTGCGCCTTCCTGAAAAAGCACCCAGCAGTCAAGGCCATCTGCTGCGACACCATGTGGTCGGTGTGCAAGAACTACCCGCTGTGACCAGGAAAGAAAACAGCGAGAAACGCAAAACACGCCTACACGCACCGTTAGAACACCATTCATTGATGTGAGTGAGTTAATGAACTCTCGAAAGCTTGCTGTCAATTTTGCCGAGACAACTTTCGAATTAATCACCCTGTTTGCTCCATTGCCTCGCGCGTTGGCACACTAGAGCGGCTATGTCTGTTCATGCAGAACTTCTGATGGGCAGTACAAATTGACACTGAAGAAGAAATTTCTTTTTCATGTGGTCGAACATAATAATAGAAGCCATTCGTAGTAGCATTTTCATAGACGCATCACCTCAAATAGAGCGGTGCAATGCAGATATGTGTACGGTAGATGTTATGCACAATCCTGCGTTTTTTCGCCCGGCCTCAGCCGGGCGACACCCTACGAGAGCTCGGCGTGCGTGCGTACGTATGTACGTACGTCCGTACGTCCGTACGTAACGCTCTCAGATCTCGGCGTTGGAAAGTCGTAGAGCGGAGATCTTGGGCTCTACTGATAGGTCTCGACTCACTGATCATTCAGCTAGGAGGTTTCGAAATTCAAAAGTTTGAATTGCGCGAGCTACAATAACCAGCACTTCAAAACGCAAAACGGCTCTAGCTCGCTCGTCTTACGTCGTAGAGCGGCAATCAACACGTCAGATGAATGCTCTCGACGCGTTCTTTCAAGTGGCTTCACAACTTTCTTCAATTACTCAAACACGCATCGCGTATAACGCAATTCTCGACATTTTGACGCTGAAATAGCTCTAACTCGCTCTACTGGCGTCGTAGAGAGACGATCTCGAGATTATTGGCTAGCTCTTGACTCGCTGATCATTTGTTCTCGTATTGGTCAAAACTGAAAAATTTGAATTTCGCGAGTTACAGTAACCCGAAGGTTGACAGCGGAAAACGGCTCTACAGTGTAACTCGTCTGTCTTGCGTCCTACTAGGGAGGTGATCTTGAGCTGATTGGATAACCCTCGACTCGCTGATCATTTGTCCTCTTATTGGTCGAAGCACAAAAAATTGAATTTCGCGAGTTACAGTAACCCGACAGTTGACAAGGGAAACGTGCAGGAGACCCTGCAGCGGAGCACTCCGACCAGAATGGGAGAAAGCAGACCGTCACCCATTTACCATGTCAAATCAAGGGCGATTTCCGCCCAGAGATTCGCCACAAATTCCGCCGGCGTGCGAGTTTCAGAGTATGCGTGTTCCCTGCACCTACAAGGCCCGGCGCGCAGCAGAACTCCACCGAAATCCTGCAGACCACAAGCTGCAATGAGTCAAAGACACAATTTCCTCTCGATTCGACTGGTAGCGCACCTATGTACATGGGAGCCAAGGTTCGCGATACCGCCGATCGCAGACTCGACTTGCCGCCTTGAGCGGGAAGAATTGCTCACTTTATGCTCACTTTATCACGCCGTCTTTCCGCACTGCATTTCCTTCAATTGTGAAGTTTGAATACGCGCGCAAATTTAAGTTACAACATAGTTTGAGGAGAGTACGGTAGAAGTTGCATTCAAATTTGAATGTCGGCATTAGGAAAGTGGCTGTTTGAAGGCAAAATCGACATAAAATAGAGAAACCAATAGCAAATTCGCGTTCCTCGTCGCGAAATACCCTAGAATCGACATTACAAACGTTTAATCACCTCACTTTCAGTTTCGACGACGTAGGCTTCGGTAGGTCGAAAATCGGCAAAAACTCGCGAATCTTGATCCGAAGCGCCAATATAACGCCAGATTCGGCCGGATCCAACAACTCCCTGATTTACAAGGATTTTTTAAAGGCAAATTTTTGTAAAAAACCACTTTCGGCTACCGTAACCCGAGAACGCGTCGGCCTAGAGTGTCCGGATTTTTTTCCGCAAAAGCTCTCGTAGAGGGCTATAACATATCCAAAGGGCGTCAAAATCGACTCACTATTCCAGCAATTCCAGCTGGGTGAACACCCTCCCAGAAAGTAAAAATTCAAATTTTTTGAATTATTCTCAAAATTTTTCAACTACGCGAGAAAACGAAGGTCGTCCACACCTACTATCCCTCGAGAGCCCGTCCAAATCGGATGAGAAATGAGGCACGAAAGTTAGTGGCAAAAAAGTTACTCGGTGGCAGCTCCACTATAGCACTCCGCCCCTTTTGGGGTCGGAGTGCTAACAAGCTGTTTTAAAAAAGTTAAGTTGTTTTATTAATACAGAGTGGTTTGTGAGTGTTTTAAAGTGGAAGAGTAAAAGAGTGGATACTTTTGTAAAGTATTTCGAAGCCTTTCCGATATGACGCGCGCCGTCCGGAGTCTACTATTCATGCGCTACTTGACACGCTCCTTTCTGAGGGGTTCTTGCAGGGCAACATTGGAATCGCCCGGGATTAATTTTTTGAGCAAGACACACGCTTTTCTGAGAAGTTGTTGCAAGGCAACATTGGGATCGCCCGGGATTATTTTTTTGAGCAAGACACACGCATTTCTGAGCGGTTGTTGCATCGCAACATTGGGATCGCCCGGGATTAATTTCTTTGGCAAACAAAGTTGTTCGTAAGACAAGGGTTTAAAAAACAAAAGTATTTCTTTAGGAATGACCGTTCAACAACTGCCTCAACGTAAGCGTTCAAACGGTCGAACGAATGCCGCTCTACAACGTAAGACGAGCGAGTTAGGGCCGATTTGCTGTTTGAACCTTTGAGTTGCTGTAGCTCGCGAAATTCAAATTTCAAATCTCGACTTCTCTTAACGGAATGATCAGTGTGCCGAAACCTATTCAACGAACTCAAGATCGTCTCTCTACGACGGAAGACGAGCGAGTTAGAGAAGTTTTGCGTTAGAAACTTTTGGGTTACTGTAGCTCGCGATATTCAAACCTTTAAGTTACGACCAATCGAAGAACAAGTGATCAGTGAGTCAAGAGCTATCCAGCAACTCAAGATCGTCTCTCTACGAGTACGACGCACGCTGAGCGAGTTAGAGCGTTTTCTGCGTTGAAAACGCGAGAATGTCGCTTTTCGTGTTGCGTGTTTGCGTAATTAACAAAAGTTTTAATGCCAAGCGAAAGTGCACGTCGAGACCTTTTACTTGACCTATCGCACGCCGCCCTACGACGTAAGACGAGCGAGTTAGAGCAGTTTTCCGTTTGGGCATTCGGGTTACTGTAACTCGCGAATTTCAAACTTTTGCATTTCGAAACCTCTTAGCGCAATTCTCAGTGAGTCGAGACCTATCCATAAAGTCCAAGATCTACTTCCTACGACTTTCCAACGCCGAGATATGAGAGCGTTACGCACGAACGGACGGACGGACGCACGCACGATAAGCTCTCGTAGGGGTTCGCCCGGCTGAGGCCGGGCGAAACAAGCTCCGGTATTAAAAACTTGAGTTTGTATTCTGACTGACATTGCAAAGAGTTGCGTTCTTTCTGCAGAGACTGCGAGAGTTCAACGCTCGCATGCTCCGCTTCATGAGCCCCCGCTTCGCAAGAGAGTATTGCATAGCAATATTGATTTCGCCCGCGATTTGGCTTTTAGAGCAAGAACATCCCTCTTTCAAGCAACGCTTTAAAAAAGTGACAAAAAGTTGTAAAAGTTTTGGCAAACAATTGACAGAGCACAAAAGAGCACACTTCGAGCAATCAAACCGTGTCGCACTTCTACATGTTGCAAAGAGCAATCTTAGTGTTAAAATCTCGAGAATGGCGTTTTCTGCGGTGCGTGCTTGCGTTATTGAAAAATTCATTGCTGCCGCATGAAAGAGCACGCCGAGAGCTTTCACCTGACGTGTCGATTGCGGCTCTACGACGCAAGACGAGCGAGTTAGAGCCGCTTTGTGCTTTTGCACTTTCGAGTTACTGTAACTCGCGAAATTCAAACTTTTAAATTTCGAAACCTCTTAGCTGAATGATCAGTGAGTCGAGACCTATCCGTAGAGCCCAAGATCTCCGCTCTACGACTTTCCAACGCCGAGATCTGAGAGCGTTACGGACGGACGGACGTACGTACGCACGCACGCCGAGCTCTCCTAGGGTGTCACCTAGAAACAAGCCGTGTGTGTAACAAGCTCCGGTATTAAAAAGTTGAGTTTGTATTCTGACTGACATTGCAAAGAGTTGCGTTCTTTCTGCAGAGAGTGCGAGAGTTCATCGCCCGCATGCTCCGCTTCATGAGCCCCCGCTTCGCAAGAGGGTATTGCATTAGCAATATTGATTTCGCCCGCGATTTGGCTTTTAGAGCAAGAACATCCCTCTTTCAAGCAACGCTTTTAAAAAAGTGACAAAAACTTGTAAAAGTTTTGGCAAACAATTGACAGAGCACAAAAGAGCACACTACGAGCAATCAAACCGTGTCGCACTTCTGCATGTAGCAAAGAGCGATCTTGGTGTTAAAATCGCGAGAATGGCGTTTTCTGTGGTGCGTGTTTGTGTAATTGAACAAAGTTTTGTAGCCGCATGAAAGAACACGTCGAGAGCTTTCACCTGCCGTGTCGATTGCCACTCCACGACGTAAGACGAGCGAGTTTGAGCCGTTTTGTGCTTTTGCACCTTCTAGTTACTGTAACTCGCGAAATTCAAACTTTTGAGTTGCGACCAATGGGAGAACAAACGATCAGTTAGTCGGGAGTCATCCAAAAAGCTCGAGATCGTCTCTCTAGGACGCAAGTTGAGCGCGTTAGAGCGATTTTAGCGTCAAAATGCCGAAAATGGCGTTTCCGCCGTGCGTGTTTGCGTAATTGAACAAAGTTTTGCAGCCGCATGAAAGAGCACGTCGAGAGCTTTCACTTGGCGTGTCGATTGCCGGCTTGCCGCTCTACGACGTAAGACGAGCGAGTTTGAGCCGTTTTGTGCTTTTGCACCTTCGAGTTACTGCAACTCGCGAAATTCAAACTTTTGAATTTCGACCGATGGGAGAACAAATGATCAGTGAGTCGAGAGCTATCCAAAAAGCTCGAGATCGTCTCTCTTCGATGCAAGTTAAGCGAGTTAGAGCGATTTTAGCGTCAAAATGTCGAGAATGGCGTTTTCGGCAGTGCGTGTTTGCGTAATTAAAAGAACTTTTGCAGTCGCATGAACGAACACGTCGAGAGCTTTCACCTGACGTGTCGATTGCCGCTCTACGACGTAACACGAGCGAGCTAGAGCCGTTTTGCGGTTTGACCTTCGGGGTACTGTAGCGCGCGCAATTCAAACTTTTCAATTTCGAAACCTCTTAGCTGAATGATCAGTGAGTCGAGATCTATCAGTAGAGCCCAAGATCTCCGCTCTACGACTTTCCAACGCCGAGATCTGAGAGCGTTACGGACGAACGGACGGACGTACGCACGCACGCCGAGCTCTCCTAGGGTGTCGCCCGCCTGAGGGCGGGCGAAAAAAGTTCAACCTATACTTTGTGTCTGTCATATCTTGGTGAACAGTACAGTGAATTTCATTCGCATAATTAGCCGTATCTAGAGAAGGTATCTTGAAAACGTGTACCACAATTCAAGTGCAGCTATTACCACGATACGGTTGTCTGTACAACTGATCTAAAGCTCAGTGATATCGCCGCGTTCGCTATATGGTATCGGCATGATACGACGCCGTTCATCCGAAGTTTTATACCTGTGGGAATACGCAACATCGAACAAAAATACTTGCTAACTGTTTGGTGTAGTCGTTCTCTACCAGGAACTTCGTTTGGTGTACGTAATTCTGTGGTATGACGCTTTTGTCAATTTGTGGAATTTTGGCAAATTGCGGCGTATTTCTGTAAAATTCCACAATTGGAAACAATTTCTTTTGTGTTACAAATTATCCGCGGTCTATGCTCTTTCCATTTCTGAAGAGATTTCGCCGCTAGTCCATCAGGCCAAAAATGCGATTTTCGACATTTTAATATTTTGATTGTGAATGTCTCTGAATTGCAATATTTCAAAACTGTAGAACCATGTCACTAATTCTTGTTGGCTTATAACCTTTTAATTCCTGCATTCACATTCTTTAATAAATGACGTTCTATTGTTGTCAATTTATGGAATTTGGACAAATAATCGAGTATTTCTATGAAATTCCACATTTTAAAAAAAATTCTTTTGTGTTACAAATTATCCGCGGTCTATGCTCTTTCCATTTCTGAAGAAATTTCGCCGCTAGTCCATCAGGCGAAAAATGCGATTTTCGGCATTTTAATATTTTAATTGTAATTATCTCTAAATTGCAATATTTCAAGACTGAAAAACTATGTCACAAATTCTTATTGGCTTACGACCTTTCAATTTTTGCATTAACATCCGTCAATAAATGACGTTCTATTTTTGTCAATTTATGAAATTTCGACAAACAATTGCGTATTTCTATCAAATTCCACATCGATAAAAAATTTCTTTCGTGTTGCAAATTATCAGCGTTCCGTGCTCTTTCCATTTCTGAAGAAATTTCTCGGCTAGCTCATCAGGTGAAAAAGTCGATTTTCGACATTTTTGAATTTTAATTGCGAATATCTCGAAAATGCGAAATTAGCAACAGAAACGGACATCGGATCCGTACTCAGCGACCTCGACTCTACTTGACCACATATGTCACATCTTTTACTTCGGTGGCACGGACGGACACACACACAGACAGACATTGTCAACCGTATATATACACCTCGCCGCGCTGAGGCGCGGCGAAACAAGCTTAGAGTAACAAGCTGTGTGTGTAAAAAGTTCAACCTATGCTTTGTGTCTGTCAAATCTTGGTGAAGAGTATAGTGAGTTTCATTCTCATAATTAGCCGTATCTAGAGAAGGTATCTTGAAAACGTGTACCACAATTTAAATGCAGCTATTATCACGATACGGTTGTCTGTACAACTGATCTAAAGCTCAGTGATATCGCCGCGTTCGCTATATGGTATCGGCATGATACGACGCCGTTGATCTGAAGTTTTATACCTGTGGGAATACGCCACATCGAACAAAATAACTTGCCAACTGTTTGGTGCAGTCGTTCTCTACCAGGAATTTCGTTTGGTTGCGTATTTCTGCGTTATGACGCTTTTGTCAATTTATAGAATTTTGGCAAATTGTGGCGTATTTCTATACAATTCTACAATTGCAAACAATTTTGTTTGTGTTACAAATTATCCGCGGTCTATGCTCTTTCCATTTCTGAAGAAATTTCGCCGCTAGTCCATCAGGCGACAAAGTCGATTTTCGACATTTTTACATTTTAATTGTAAATATCTCTAAATTGCAATATTTCAAAACTGTAGAACCATGTCACAAATGCTTATTACCTTACGACCTTTCAATTTCTGCATTCACATTCGTCAATAAATGACGTTCTATTTTTGTCAATTTATGAAATTTTGACAAATAATTGCGTATTTCTATGAAATTCCACATTTGAAAAAATTCCTTTTGTGTTCCAAATTGTCCACGGCCTATGCTCTTTCCACTTCTGAAGAAATTTCGCCGCTAGCTCATCAGGCGAAAAAGACGATTTTCAACATTTTCATATTTTAATTGTAAATATCTCCAAATTTCAATTTTTCAAAGCTGAAAAACTATGTCACAAATTCTTATTGGCTTACGAGGTTTCAGTTTCTGCATTCACATTCGTCAATAAATGACATTCCATTTTTGTAAATTTATGATATTTCATCAAACAATTGCGTATTTCTATCAAATTCCACATTGACAAAAAATTTCTTTTGGGTTACAAATTATCAGCGGTCCGTGCTCTTTCCATTTCTGAAGAAATTTCGCGGCTATCTCATCAGGTGAAAAAGTCGATTTTCAACATTTTTGAATTTTAATTGTGAATATCTCGAAAATGCGAAATTAGCAACAGAAACGGACATCGGATCCGTACTCAGCGACCTTGACTCTACTTGACCACATATGTCATGTTTCTTACTTCGGTGGCACGGACGGACGGACGGACGGACGGACACACACACACACACATTGTCAATCGTATATATACACCTCGCCGCGCTGAGGCGCGGCGAAAAAACTGGGTACCCGATGATGGTTGATTGGCATCGCATAGTGTTTCGTGCATTTGAGGAGTGCATTCCATAGTGTGTCAGAATAGAAAGTTGAGCATTTCTTCGGGGAGTTTCGCCGCAGTTACCTCGAGTTTTCAAAGAAAGTTTGTGCCATTCTTGGGCAATCGATGCCTATAAGGCGCATTGGTGGGTACTGATCCATAAATGGATCAGGAATGTTCGTCGCAGGTTCACTTTGGAATGAAGAGGGTCTAAATGGGATGACGCCCTTTTCTTTTGGGTAAAAAATGCGGACGGTTATGGCACCGTTGCAAAATTCGTTAATTATAAGATCTAGAACTATTTGGTAGACAATACCCAACACAACCATGCAAAGACATTTTGAAATTTAAGCCGTTTGAAATTGTCAAAATTTGGGAATTTTGAAAATACCCTTGAAAATGTCCCTAATTTCGCTAATTATATAATCTGAAACTATTTGATAAATACTTGGCAGACTATGCTCGATACATCGGTGCAAAGAAGTTTTGAAATTTAAGCCGTTTGAAATTGTCGAAATTTGGGAATTTGACAATACCCTTGAAAATATCCCTATTTTCGTTAATTATAAAATTTGAAACTATTTGCTAAATACTTGGCAGACTATGCTCGATACATCCGTGCAAAGAAAATTTGAAATTTAAAATTGTCGAAATTTGGGAAATTTGACAATACCCTTGAAAATATCCCTAATTTCGTTAATTATAAAATCTGAAACTATTTGATAAATACTTGGCAGACTATGCTCGACACATCCGTGAAAAGAAATTTTGAAATTTAAGCTGTTTGAAATTGTCGAAATTTGGGAATTTTAACAAAACCCTTAAAAATATCCTAAATTTCGTTAATTATATTCGGTGAAACTATTTGCTAAATACTTGGCAGATTATGCTCGATACATCGATGCAAAGAAGTTTTGAAATATAAGCTGTTTGAATTTGTCGAAATTTGGGAATTTTGACAAAACCCTTGAAAATATCCCTAATTTCGTGAATTCTAAAATCCGAAACTATGTCACAAATTCATCGCGTCTTACGCCCTTTCCATTTCAGCAAAAACTTTGCCGATACGACTTGTAAATAAAAGTGTCATTTTTGACATTTTCATATTTTAATTGTAAATATTTCGAAATAGCGAAATTAGCAACAGAAACGGACAACGGCACGTTACTCAGCGCATTCGACTCCATCGGATGGCACTAACCGTCGTGTCTAAAGTCTGTTCAAGAAAGGCAGAGACTGAAGGTTATTTGAGTCTGCAGACTTAGTGCTTCGGGAAACCCAAATGATTTATACATCGTTGGATACCCCTATCGGAGTGTGTTGGCGCGGTGCGTGTTTTGCCATAATCACGCCACACGCACTGGTTTGGGGCGCACATGAAAAATTCGAGGTTTTGTACAGGGTGGGCGATTTTGATAATTTTTACACCAGTTATACCCCAAGGTGTTCTGATACCACATTTTAAATTTCAGCAAAATCGATTCACCACAGCGTTAGTTATGGCCTGCCGCGTACACCCTACTTTGGCCCAAAATGGCCAAAATCGCCGAAATCGGCCAAAAAGGGTGCACTTTTTTAATAACTCAAGAAAGAAACGGCCGAATTTTTTCGAACTTTCTGTGTGTTAACTAGAATCAATTGTCTACGCAATGGAACAAACCCCATCTTATTCTGTTGCGGCACGCTCGAATGCGACTCAATCAAAGAGACCCTACTTTTGGCCGAAACGACATTTTTCAGCTCGATTGCGCATCGAGGCCGTCCAGCTGGCCGAAAAGTGTCGTTTCGGCCAAAAGTAGGGTCTCTTTGATTGAGTCGCATTCGAGCGTGCCGCAACAGAATAAGATGGGGTTTGTTCCATTGTGTAGACAATTGATTCTAGTTAACACACAGAAAGTTTCAAAAAATTTGGCCGTTTCTTTCTTGAGTTATTAAAAAAGTGCACCCTTTTTGGCCGATTTCGGCGATTTTGGCCATTTTGGGCCAAAGTAGGGTGTACGCGGCAGGCCATAACTAACGCTGTGGTGAACGGATTTTGCTGAAATTTGAAATGTGGTATCAGAACACCTTGGGGTATAACTGGTGTAAAAATTATCAAAATCGCCCACCCTGTACAAAAGCTCGAATTTTTCATGTGCGCCCCAAACCAGTGCGTGTTGCGTGATTATGGCAAAACACGCACCGCGCCAACACACTCCGACAGGGGTATCCAACGATGCATAAATCATTTGGGTTTCCCGAAGCACTAAGTCTGCAGACTCAAATAACCTTCAGTCTCTGCCTTTCTTGAACAGACTATAGTTGTTCCGGACAGACAGACAGACAGACACACACACACACACAAACAGACAATAGCGTCCGTATATATACTCGCCGCCCTGGGGGGCGGCGAAAAAACGCAAAACGGCTCTAACTCGTCTGTCTTACGTCGTAGAGCGGCGATCGACACGTCAGTTGAAAGCGCTCGACGTGCTCTGTCATGCGGCAGGCAGCACACACCACGGAAAACGCCATTCTATGGATTTTAAGACTAAAATCGCTCTAACTCGTTCAATTTGTGTCGTACAGAGACGATCTCGAGTTCATTGGATAGCTCTCGACTCACTGATCATTTGTTCTCCTACTGATCGAAGACTTGATTTTCGCGAGTTACAATCACCCGAAAGTTCAAAAGCACAAAATGGCTCTATCTCGCTCGTCCTATATCGTAGAGCGGCAATCGACACGTCGGTTAAAAGCCCTCGACGCACTCTTTCATCGGCACGTCATTCGAAGGCTTTCGCTTTCCGACTCAAATTTTTTATTAGTGTCACATGCACCAAGAACAAGCTGTGTGTGTAAAAAGTTCAACCTATGCTATGTGTCTGTCGATTTTGGTAAACAGTATTGTGAACTTTGTACACATCGCTAGTCGCATCTGGAGAAAGTGTCTTGAGAACGTGTACCTCACTACCAAGTGCAGCTATCCCCACGATACGGTTATCTGTACAGCTGATCTGAAGCTCAGTGATATCGCTGCGCTCGCTATATGTTATCGGCATGATACGACGCCGTTTATCTGATGTTTCCAACCTGTGTAAGAACGTCACATCCAACAAAAAAACTTGCCAAAAGTTTGGTGCGGTTGTTCTCCATCGCGAATTCCTTTTGGCGTACGACATTTCTATTTCCGTATGCATTCATCAATAAACAGCTGTTTTGGCCATTAGACGAAAATGTTGATTCTGACATTATTATAATTTTTGGCACTCCTCCCCTCCAAAAGGGAGGAGTGCTATAGTGATGGTGCGGATTCTGTGTAAATTGGAACGCTCATAAGTCGGGCTAGAGTTGGCCGATCGGGGCGAATTTTTTTCATTCGATAGGTCTCCGGATGGAAAAACCTGCATCGAAGGTCTCGACTTCCGTCCGGGACCCAATTTTTGGCAAGTTGCCAACAAGTCTCTTTTAAAAAGCGGAGTGGTTTTGAGCTTTGAATTTTTACTGAGATTGTAGCAAGGCCCTTTCCGGTTTCGTGCAGCGCCTTTGACTCTCCTCGCGACTACACTTTTTGGAGTGGTCTTGCTACGCAACATTGGTATCGCTCGGGTTTAATTCTTTACACCAAGCAAATCATCTTTTCATACTAAATTTTAAAAAAGACACTGGAATCTAACGCCAAACTACAGGTTAATTGTGAGCATGACTTGATGTTGGCTTGCAGTGACCTCTTCAGCGATGTCAAGACCGCCGCTCTGCAACGCACGAATGCCAAGATATAACAAACCAAAATCTGCAGTTTTCATCGCGTTTTGGTTACTGTAGCCCTCTCATTGACCTTTTGAAACTTTTTGTTGTCGGATTCTTGCTCAGGAGGTCGAGCGCTTCGTTTTGATATGCGATTCGACTAGGTTCGATGAAGTTTTGACTTTTCGCGGACATTACTTCGGGATACTGTAGCGCGCAATTTTTAAAACTTGTTATTATTTCGACATCACAGTTCGCGAGAGTAGTGCGAGGGCTACCCGTAGATGTGTCGAACTCAACCCAGCGACGTCAGACAAGCGAGTTATTAAGCCCGAAGCAAGCGTGTCGTTTCCAGTTTTCGACGCGTTTTGGTTACTGTAGCTCTCTGCTTAAACTTTTGAAACTTCTTGTTGTCGGATTCGTGCTCAGGAGCTCGAGCGCTTCACTTTGATATGCGATTTGACTAGCTTCGGTCAACTTTTGTCTTAAAATGGACCCCACTTTGGGATACTGTAGCGCGCGAGTTTGAAAACTTATTTTAGTTTTGAACACTCAGATGGCTAGAGTAGTCCGAGGGCTACCCGTCGATGTGTCGAACTCAACCCAGCGACGTCAGACAAGCGAGTTATTGAGCCCGAAGCAAGCGTGCCGTTTCCAGTTTTCGACGCGTTTTGGTTACTGTAGCTCTCTGCTTAAACTTTTGAAACTTTTTGTTGTCGGATTCGTGCTCAGGAGCTCGAGCGCTTCACTTTGATATGCGATTTGACTAGCTTCGGTCAACTTTTGTCTTAGAATGGACCCCACTTTGGGATACTGTAGCGCGCGAGTTTGAAAACTTATTTTGGGTTAGACTACTCAGGTGGCTAGAGGAGTCCGCGGGCTACTCGCCGATGTCTCAAACTCCTTCCTACGACGTCGGACGAGCGAGTTATTAAGCCCGAAGCGAGCGTGACGTACGTACGTACGTACGTACGTACGTACGCACGCACGCACGCACGGACGCCGAGCTCTTGATAGGGTTCGCTCGGCTGAGGCCGAGCGAAAAAACCCGGTTTTTCGGCCTCCGACGAACTTTGGACGCTTAGAGTAATGTTCTGGTAGAACGTAGCGAGACGAGCTTTGGGCCGAATATGTAAAAGACATTGGGCTATCCGATGGTGGGGGCGCCGCCGGGCTGGGTCCGGTCCTGCCCGGGCCGGGTGGCAAAAACCCGGTTTTTCGACCCAAAAATAGGGTTCGCGGCCCCCGCTGTAAGTGTTTTATTTTTAAAGCAGAAGTTCTAGTTTATTGAGAACTGGCACATCTCAGATAGCCAATGACCGCACCGCATTGTTGAATCCGGTCAGATCTACCCAGGGCTGGGAAATATTGCCCAAAGTTGGGTCCCGGAGTTCCGGGCAAAACTTCGGGTCGGCGTAACTATTGATAGGGTGCCCGTATCGAGATGGGACAAACACCATTCGATAGAGCTCGGCGAGCTCTATGAATGCGTTGTAGGTCACTTCTTTCGGAGAGGCCCAATTTTGTGTGAAAATCGAAAAAATCGATTTTTCAGTCAAAATTCAAAAGTGGCGAGTTTCCTATTTTTTCGCCGCGCCTCAGCGCGGCGAGGTGTATATATACGGATGACAATGTGTGTGTGTGTGTCTGTCTGTGTGTGTGTGTGTGTTTCCGTCGCACCGAAGTAAAGTCAGTGACATATGTGGTCAAGTAGAGTCAATGTCGCTGAGTACGGATCCGATGTCCGTTTCTGTTGCTAATTTCGCATTTTCGAGATATTCGCAATTAAAATTCGAAAATGTCGAAAATCGACTTTTTCGTCTGATGCGCCAGCCGCGAAATTTCTTCAGAAATGGAAGGAGCATGGACCGCGGATAATTTGTAACACAAAAGAAATTTTTTGCAAATGTGGAATTTAATAGAAATACGCGATTATTTGTCAAAATTGCATAAATTCATTAAAATACAACGTCATTTATTGACGAATGTGAATGCAGAAATGGAAAGGTCGTATGCCAATAAGGATTCGTAACAGAGTTTTGCAGTTTTTAAAAATTGCAATTTCGAGATATTTTCAATCAAAATATGAAAATGTCGAAAATCGACTTTTTCAGCTGATGATATAGCGGCGAAATTTCTTCAGAAATGGAAAGAGTATAGACTACGGATCATTTGTAACGCAAGAAAATTTTTTTGCAAATATGGAATTTAATAGAAATACGTGATTATTTCTCAAAACTCCAAAAATCAACAAAATAGAACGTCGTTTTTTGACGAATTTGAACGCAGAAATGGTAAGGCCGTATGCCAATAAGAATTTGTCGCTGAGTATGGACCCGATGTCCGTTTCTGTTGCTAATTTCGCATTTTCGAGATATTTGCAATTAAAATTCGAAAATGTCGAAAATCGACTTTTTCGTCTGTTGCGCTAGCCGCGAAATTTCTTCAGAAATGGAAGGAGCATGGACCGCGGATAATTTGTAACACAAAAGAAATTTTTTGCAAATGTGGAATTTAATAGAAATACGCGATTATTTGTCAAAATTGCATAAATTGACTAAAATACAGCGTCATTTATTGACGAATGTGAATGCAGAAATGGAAAGGTCGTATGCCAATAAGGATTTGTGGCATAGTTTTGCAGTTTTTAACAATTGCAATTTTGAGATATTTTCAATCAAAATATGGAAATGTCGAAAATCGACTTTTTCACCTGATGCTATAGCAGCGAAATTTCTTCAGAAATGGAAAGAGTATAGACTGCGGATAATTTGTAGCGCAAGAGAAATTTTTTTGCAAATATGGAATTTAATAGAAATACGTGATTATTTTTTAAAATTCCATAAATCGACAAAATAGAACGTCGTTTTTGACGAATTTGAACGCAGAAATGGTAAGGCCGTATGCCAATAAGAATTTGTGACATAGTTTTACAGTTTTAATAAATTCCAATTTCGAGTTAGAATTAATATTTAAAAAAATGTCAGAATCGAGATTTCGTCTGATGGCCAGAACAGCTGTTTATTGATGAATGTGCACGCGGAAACAGAAATGCGTACGCTGAACACAGGAATTCGCTCGCACCAAACTTTTGGCAAGTTTTTTGTTGGATGTGACGTTTTCACACAGGTAGGAAACCAGATAAACGGCGTCGTATCATGCGGATAACATATAGCGAACGCGGCGATATCACTGAGCTTCAGATCAGCTGTACAGACAACCGTATCGTGGGGATAGCTGCACTTGGCATTAAGGTACAAGTTCTCAAGACACTTTCTCCAGATGCGGCTAACGAAGTGTACAAAGTTCACTATACTGTTCACCAAGATTTGACAGACACAAAGTATAGGTTGAACTTTTTACACACACAGCTTGTTTCGCCGCCCCCCAGGGCGGCGAGTATATATACGGACGCTATTGTCTGTTTGTGTGTGTGTGTGTCTGTCTGTCTGTCTGTCCGGAACAACTAGACACGACGGTTAGTGCCACCCGATGGAGTCGAATGCGCTGAGTAACGTGCCGTTGTCCGTTTCTGTTGCTAATTTCCCTATTTCGAGATATTTACAATTAAAATACGAAAATGTCAAAAATGACACTTTTATTTACAAGTCGTAGCGGCAAAGTTTTTGCTGAAATGGAAAGGGCACAAGACGCGATGAATTTGTGACATAGTTTCGGATTTTGGAATTCACCAAATTAGGGATATTTTCAAGGTTTTTTCGCTCGGCCTCAGCCGAGCGAACCCTATCAAGAGCTCGGCGTGCGTACGTGCGTACGTGCGTACGTGCGTACGTACGTGCGTCACGCTAGCTTCAGGCTTAATAACTCGCTCGTCTGACGTCGTAGAAAGGAGTTTGAGACATCGTCGAGTAGCCTGCGGACTCCTCTAGCCACCTGAGTGGTCGAAACCAAAATAAGTTTTCAAAATCGCGGGCTACAGTATCCCAAAGTGGGGTCCATTTTAAGACAAAAGTTGACCGAATCTAGTCAAATCGCATATCAAAGTGAAGCGCTCGAGCTCCTGAGCACGAATCCGACAACAAAAAGTTTCAAAAGTTTAAACAGAGAGCTACAGTAACCAAAACGCGTCGAAAACTGGAAACGACACGCTTGCTTCGGGCTTAATAGCTCGCTTGTCTGACGTCGCTGGGTTGAGTTCGACACATCGACGGGTAGCCCTCGGACTACTCTCGCCATCTGAGTGTTCAAAACTGAAATAAGTTTTCAAACTCGCGCGCTACAGTATCCTAAAGTGGGGTCCCTTTTAAGACAAAAGTTGACGGAAGCTAGTCAAATCGCATATCAGAGTGAAGCGCTCGAGCTCCTGAGCACGAATCCGACAACAGAAAGTTTCAAAAGTTTAAGCAGAGCTACAGTAACCAAAACGCGTCGAAAACTGGAAACGACACGCTTCCTTCAGGCTTAATAACTCGCTTGTCTGACGTCGCTGGGTTGAGTTCGACACATCGACGAGTAGCCCTCGGACTACTCTCGCGAACTGTGACGTCGAAATAATAGCAAGTTTTAAAAATTCCGCGCTACAGTATCCCGAAGCAATGTCCGCGAAAAGTCAAAACTTCATCGAACCTAGTCAAATCGCATATCAAAATGAAGCGCTCGAGCTCCTGAGCAAGAATCCAACAACAGAAAGTTTCAAAAGGTCAATGAGAGGGCAGCAGTAACCAAAACGTTATGAAAACTGCAGATTTTGGTTTGTTATATCTTGGCACTCGTGCGTTGCAGAGCGGCGGTCTTGAAATCGCTGAAGAGCTCACTGCAAGCCAACATCAAATCATGCTCACAATTAACCTGTAGTTTTGCGTTGGATTCCAGTGTCTTTTTTTAAATTTAGTCTGAAAAGATGATTTTCTTGGTGTAAAGAATTAAACCCGAGCGGTACCAATGTTGCGTAGCAAGACCACTCCAAAAAGTGTAGTCGCGAGGAGAGTCAAGGACGCTGCACGAAACCGGAAAGGGCCTTGCTACAATCTCAGTAAAAATTCAAAGCTCAAAACCACTCCGCTTTTTAAAAGAGACTTGTTGTCAAAATTCCCAAATTTCGACAAATTCAAACAGCTTATATTTCAAAACTTCTTTGCACCGATGTATCGAGCATAGTCTGCCAAGTATTTAGCAAATAGTTTCAGCGAATATAATTAACGAAATTTAGGATATTTTTAAGGATTTTGTTAAAATCCCCAAATTTCGACAATTTCAAACAGCTTAAATTTTAAAATTTCTGTTCACGGATGTGTCGAGCATAGTCTGCCAAGTATTTATCAAATAGTTTCAGATTTTATAATTCACGAAATTAGGGATATTTTCAAGGTTTTTGTCAAAATTCCCAAATTTCGACAAAGTCAAACAGCTTATATTTCAAAACTTCTTTGCACCGATGTATCGAGCATAGTCTGTCAAGTATTTAGCAAATAGTTTCAGCGAATATAATTAACAAAATTAGGGATATTTTCAAGGGTATTGTCTATTTTCAAGGGTTTTGTCAAAATTCCCAAATTTCGACAATTTCAAACCGCTTAAATTTAACAACTTCTTTGCACCGATGTATCGAGCACAGTCTGCCAAGTATTTAGCAAATAGTTTCAAATTTTATAATTAACGAAATTAGGGATATTTTCAAGGGTTTTGCTAAAATTCCCAAGTTTCGACAAGTTTAAATAGCTAAATATCAAATGTCTTTGCATGGTTGTGGCGGGCATTGTCTGCCAAGTCTTTAGCAAATAGTTTCAGATTTAATAATTAACAAAATTAGGGATATTTTCAAGGGTATTGTCGAAATTCCCAAATTTCGACAATTTCAAACAGCTTAAATTTAAAACTTTTTTGCACGGATGTATCGAGCATAGTCTGTCAAGTACTTAGCAAATGTTCTTGATTTTATAATTAACGAATTCAGGGGTTTTTTCAAGGTTTTTTGTCAAAACTGCCAAATTTCAACAATTTCAAACGGCTTAAATTTCAAAATATCTTTGCGTGGATGTATCGGGTGTAGTATGTGAGGTAATTGGGAAGCAGTTTCAGATTTTAACATTCAAGAAATTAGGGATATTTTCAAGGGTATTGTCAATATTCCCAAATTTCGACAATTTAAAACAGCTTAATTTCAAAATTTCTTTGCAGAGATTTATCGAGCAGAGTCTGCCAAGTATTTAGCAAGTAGTTTCAGATTTTAGAATTCAAGAAATTAGGGATATGTTTAAGGTTTTGTCTAATATGGCAAATTTTGACATTTTCAAATGGTTTGTATTCAGCGAGGTTTTTCCGTGGATGTGTCCGGCAACGTTTGTTTTTGCCATATATTCGATCTAAAACTGAATGCGGCAATTGTGATTACTGTGCGGTTCTGCAATCTACAGCAACGGTACCATAACCGTCCGCATTTGTGACACAAAAGAAAAGGGCGTCGTCCCATTTAGACCCTCTTCATTCCAAAGTGAACCTGCAGCGGACACTCCTGATCCATTTATGGATCAATACCCACCAATGCGCCTTACAGGCATCGATTGTCCAAGTATTGCACAATCTTTATTTGGAAACTCGAGGTAACTGCGGCGATACTCCCCGAAGAAATGCTCAACTTTCTATTCTGACACACTATGGAATATACTCCTCAAATGCACGAAACACTATCCAATGCCAATCAACCATCATCGGGTACCCAGTTTTTACTCTCAGCTTGTTGGCTGCGCGGGTCGATTCCGACGATATTAGCAGGGTTTGTGCGGCTTACATGTATCTTCATAGGTTTTGAATTTCATGTTTCGGCGGGGGCAATTTTTTGGTGAAATTCACATTTTTCCTACAAATTTTCGGTATTTCGGTGAAAAGTGGGGTCAGTCGAGACATTTTGGTGTCAATTGGACTTTCACGTGATAGAGCATCAAATGATACGTTGTTTTTGTTATACGCACTTTTTTCGTCCGACGCGTATTTTGGCGGGAAATTTGAATTCAAAATTTTGGTTGCTCGATTTGTCCAGGGCACCTGCCGTGTAAGTACTCGATTCCGGCTTTTCGGGGACGCTGATCACGAATTTGACGTTGTCTTTTCGTTTTGAGATGTGTGGCACCATTTTTGAAGAATTTGCTTACCACCATACGTGCCGTCAAGTGGAAAACCTGGTTGTGTTAGTTCAGCTGAAGCTAGGTGTGTTGTATGTCAAATGTGGGGTATTGTAGGGTCACAATTCCAAATTTGCTATTAATTTTGCGATCAGAATTGCCACTAAGCCTCACTGACATGTCTCGTTGATCAATGGGCAGCGTGATTCAACTCCCAAAATTCTTCTGAAAGAGGGGAGGAGTGCCCCGAGGGGCTCTGCCCCCGTCTACTAATCTTGTTATTCTAAAGGTATCTCGAAATTGCAATTTATCAAAACTGTAAAACTACCTATGTCACAAATCCTTATTGGCATACGGCCTTACCATTTCTGCATTCACATTCGTCAATAAATGACGTTCTATTTTTTCGCCGCGCCTCAGCGCGGCGAGGTGTATATATACGGATGACAATGTCTGTCTGTCTGTCTGTCTGTCTGTGTGTCTGTGTGTCTGTTTGTCCGTGCCACCGAAGTAAAGAATGTGACATATGTGGTCAAGTAGAGTCGGGGTCGCTGAGTTCGGATCCGATGTCCGTTTCTGTTGCTAATTTCGCATTTTCGAGATATTTACGATTAAAATATGAAAATGTTGAAAATCGACTTTTTCGCCTGATAATGTAGCGGCAAAATTTCTTCAGAAATGGAAAGAGCATAGATCGCGGATAATTTGTAACACAAAAGAAATTTTTTGCAATTGTGGAATTTAATAGAAAAACGCGATTATTTGCCAAAATTTTATAAAATGACAAGAATTAAACGTCATTTATTGACGAATGTGAATGCAGAAATGGAAAGGTCGTATGCCAATAAGGATTTGTGACATAGTTTCGCAGTTTTCAAAAGTTGCAATTTCGAGATATTTTCAATCAAAATATTATGGAAATGTCGAAAATCGACTTTTTCACCTGATGATATAGCGGCGAAATTTCTTTAGAAATGGAGAGTATAGACTGCGGATAATTTGTAACGCAGGAGAAATTTTTTTGCAATTATGGAATTTAATAGAAATACGTGATTATTTTTCAAAATTCCACAAATCAACAAAAAATAGAACGTCGTTTTTTAACAAATTTGAACGCGGAAATGGTAAGGCTATATGCCAATAAGAATTTGTGACATAGTTTTACATTTTTAATAAATTCCAATTTCGAGATATTTAGAATTAAAATTTTAACTAAATGTCAAAATCGAGATTTTCGTCTGATGGCCAGAACAGCTGTTTATTGATGATAATGATAAATGTGCACTCGGAAGCAGAAATGCGTACGCTGAACACAGGAATTCGCTCGCACCAAACCTTTGGCAAGTTTTTTTGTTTGATGTGACGCTTTCACACAGGTAGGAAACATCAGATAAACGGCGTCGTATCATGCCGATAACATA
The DNA here is from genome assembly GCA_030248115.1 of Linhomoeus sp. GSCO2_2. Lineage (NCBI taxonomy): Eukaryota > Metazoa > Nematoda > Chromadorea > Monhysterida > Linhomoeidae > Linhomoeus > Linhomoeus sp. GSCO2_2. The sequence goes on along the minus strand of JASAMZ010004111.1, from coordinate 31,648 downwards.
TAGCGAACGCGGCGATATCACTGAGCATCAGATCAGCTGTACAGACAACCGTATCGTGTGGATAGCTTCACTTGGCATTGAGGTACACATTCTCAAGACACTTTCTCCAGATGCGGCTAACGATGTGTACAAAGTTCACTATACTGTTCACCAACATTTGACAGACACAAAGTATAGGTTGAACTTTTTACACACACACAGCTTGTTGTCAATTTTGTGGAATTTTGACAATTAATCGCGTATTTCTATCAGATTTTCATTTGCAAGAATATTCTTTTGTGTTACAAATTATCCGCTGTCTATGCCCTTTCCATTTCTGATGAAACGTTGTCGCTAGCCTATCAGACGAAAATGTCGATTCTGACATTTTTGTAATTTTTTCGCCGCCCCCCAGGGCGGCGAGTATATATACGGACGCTATTGTCTGTTCGTTCCTCTGTGTGTGTGTGTGTGTGTAAGTACGGAATAACTAGACATGACGGTTAGTGCCACCCGATGGAGTCGAATGCGCTGAGTAACGTGCCGTTGTCCGTTTCTGTTGCTAATTTCCCTATTTCGAGATATTTACAATTAAAATATGAAAATGTCAAAAATGACACTTTTATTTACAAGTCGTATCGGCAAAGTTTTTGCTGAAATGGAAAGGGCATAAGACGCGATGAATTTGTGACATAGTCTCGGATTTTGGAATTCACGAAATTAGGGATATTTTCAAGGTTTTTGTCAAAATTCCCAAATTTCGACAAATTTAAACAGCTTAAATTTCAAAACTTCTTTGCACGGATGTATCGAGCATAGTCTGCCAAGTATTTAGCAAATAGTTTCAGCAAATATAATTAACGAAATTAGGGATATTTTCAAGGTTTTTGTCAAAATTCCTAAATTTCGACAATTTCAAACGGCTTAAATTTCAAAATTTCTTTTCGCGGATGTGTCGAGCATAGTCTGCCAAGTATCTATCAAATAGTTTCAGATTTTATAATTAACGAAATTAGGGATATTTTCAAGGGTTTTGTCAAAATTGCCAAATTTCAACAAATTCAAACAGCTTAAATTTCAAAACTTCTTTGCACGGATGTATCGAGCATAGTCTGCCAAGTAGTTAACAAGTAGTTTCAGCGAATATAATTAACGAAATTAGGGATATTTTTAAGGTTTTTGTCAAAATTCCCAAATTTCGACAATTTCAAACAGTTTAAATTTCAAAATTTCTTTTCGCGGATGTGTCGAGCATAGTCTGCCAAGTATTTATCAAATAGTTTCAGATTTTATAATTAACGAAATCACTGATATTTTCAAGGGTTTTGTCAAAATTGCCAATTTTCGACAAATTCAAACAGCTTAAATTTCATAACTTCTTTGCACGGATGTATCAAGCATAGTCTACCAAGTATTTATTAAATAGTTTCAGATTTTATAATTAACGAAATTAGGGTTATTTTTAATGGTTTTGTCAAAATTCCCAAATTTCGGCAAATTCAAACAGCTTAAATTTCAAAACTTCTTTGCACCAATGTATCGAGCATAGTCAGCCAAGTATTTTGCAAATAGTTTCAGATTTTCTAATTAGCGAAATTAGGTATATTTTCAAGGGTATTGCTAAAATTCCCAAATTTCGACAATTTCGAATAGCTTAAATTTCAGAATGTCTTTGCATAGTTGTGTCGGGCATAGACTGCCAAATATTTAGCAGATAGTTCTATATTTTATAATTAACGAATTTAGGGATATTTTCAAGGTTTTTGTCAGAATTTCTAAATTTCGACAATTTCAAGCAGCTGAGATTTCAACATATCTTTGTGTGGATTCATCGAGCACTAATCCCAAAAGAATGTGGCGTCGTCCCATTTATACCCTTTTCAACAGGGCGTCGTCCCATTTATACCCTTTTCAATAGGGCGTCGTCTCATTTAGACACTTTTATTGCACTGTGTACCTGCGGCGAATTTTTCTGATCCATTTATGGATCAGTTGCCACAATTATAAGCGCAAAGTGTTCCTGCGGCGAATCTTCTGATCCATATGTGGATCAGGTACCCGAACAAATCCAAGACCAATTGCGGCTATAGGTACCTCACCAGATTGTCGGCTAAATGTCTAGCGGCACTTCACTTTCCAGTGCACATTATCGCGCACACGCTCTCAAGTTTACACTGATGCCAACGTGGTGCCACAGTTTTTAGACAAAGCTTGTTATTCTAAAGGTATCTCGAAAATGCAATTTATCAAAACTGCAAAACTATGTCACAAATTCTTGTTGGCATGCGGCCTTACCATTTCTGCATTTACATTCGTCAATAAATGACGTTTCATTATTGTCAATTTACTGAATTTTGAAAAAAAATTGCGTATTTCTATCAAATTCAACATTTGCAAAAATTTTCTTTTGTGTTACAAATGATCCGCGAACTATGCTCTTGCCATTTCTGAAGAAATTTCGCCGCTAGCCCTTCATACGAAATTGTCGATTTTCGGCATTATGAATTCATAATTGTGAATATCTCGAAAACGCGAGTTAGTAACATGTCCTTACATTGAGTAAACCTATGGGTATGGTTTTAATGCACTACCAAATGATTGTTTGTTTGCCTCGTTTGCATAATCTGCATCATTTTATCATATGTTAGTGATGTTCAAGCATGGATAGTATTTGATTCATTCTGAGATCAGCAGATCGCTTTGAGAAAGCAACTCCACAAATCGAAGAGATGGTTCACGAGTGGTGTTGTTTTCCATGGCAATGACGTAGCTCTTTCCAACCGTGTTGCAGTGCTGCAGAAGTACTGGAACTTTCCAAACTTCGAGGCCAAGAAGATAACCGCATTAGAAATAATTGAACTCTCGCAGACTATGGAAGCTTCCCCTGTCATCACCATCACCAATAATACTAATAGTGCATCACTGCCAGATAGGAGTCCTTTCCAGGTGCCTAGCCATAGGATAGACAAGGAGTGCTTGAATAGGAAGAAATACCACTACAAGAGGTACTGGCCAAGCCGACAGAAGTGTGCCATGTGCCATAGCAAAATGTATTCCTACTGCTATCATTGTGGTTTGTTTCTGTGCTCAACTAAGACAAAATACTATTCGGAGCTGTACCACGAGGTCAGGAGCACCAAGTGGACTATTCTGCCAGAGTTGGCCCGATGATTTGTTGTTGTTGTTGCTGTGGCGGACATTTAGGAGCTGCATTCTGTCTTGGCGTTCTTTGGTACCTTCAGTGCAGTGTATTGCAACAATTGGACACTGTTTCATTTATGTCACATATTCCAGTGCAGACAACGATCAGAGATGAGTATCACAATGAAAAGGTGTTCAACAAGTAGCATTGTGCCAATGGAAGTCGACAACAAAAACATCGATCTCACTGATGGTGTTGCAACAAAAGTACGGAAATTTACAAATTTTCGCACCGAGCATATGGCAAAATGATGAGAGGACAAATTTGGACCGTCCGAAACGCAATGAGGTAATGAGAGGTTACCACGGTTCACATACCGTAATTTGACGATGGTCGTTGACATCTTGGACTTTTGTACCTGCCCCCGCCCCCCCCCCCCCTTGCTTGGCACTGAATGTGGATGGATTGAAGTTTGGAAGGATCCCAGGGGCAATGGCAGCGCTCTGTACAACATCTATGAAGACTGGTATATGGTTACCAAAGAAGGCTGTGAGAAGAGCATGGGTGCTGGGCATACGTGTAGCCGCCAACCGGGGAGAGGGGGGGGGGGTATGGGACCCCTCAGGGGGGGGGGGGGGGGGTCTAGGGCCCCCGGAGGGGAGTCAAATGACCTAAAAATTTTGCCAAAAAAGTACCAAAAAGTAAGAAAATTTTGCAAAAATAGACAAAAAAGTGCCAAAAATCGCTTAATTTTGGTCAAAAACGTCCAAAATATAGCGCCGCAGGCGAAAATTTTGCCATTTTTAAGCGCCGCAGGCGAAAATTTTTGAAAATCCTAGGGGGGTCTTTTGGGAAGTAGGGGAGGGGGGTACCTGGGTGGTATGGGGGGGAGGGGCACCTCCGGCTAGGGGGGGGGGGGGGGCTCCCCCCCCCCCCCCCCCCATGCCCCCCCCCACCCCCGGCTACACGTATGGTGCTGGGATATGCAAGGTGACATCGATGTTCTGAGAAACGATATTGTATCGAATGGTTTAGTGATCGCTTCCGTCTGATGAAGTACCGGGTGTTTCAGAGAAACGGGTCCAACTTTAGAATTGAATAACTCGAGCTAGACTGCGAATTTTTTGACGCGGTTTGTTGCATTCGATAGAGAAAACTTTGACAATTTTTTGTGCCAAGTATCAGCTAATTCGACTGAGTCTGGCAAATTTGCGCCTTTGTCAAACAGAAGTGTCGATTCTGACGCTTTTGCCGACTTCCGGCATGCTTTTCACAAGGTGCCGTGCATCCCTCGAAACGCTCGCTATTACTGAAGAAAGACCCTATGAAGGCTTTCACTTTGCCATTGCAACGGTGTCAACGTGACTAACACAGAGTGCGCTACACAGCGTCGAACTCGGGCTAAGGTCGCTTTCCAGCTTCCGAGGCTGTGGAGAGGCCATCTTGAGGGCGCCAAGGACAGGTCGACGCTGTGTAGCGCACTCTGTGTTAGTCACGTTGACGCCGTTGCAATGGCAAAGTAAAAGCCTTCATATGGTCTTTCTTCTGTAATAGCGAGCGTTTCGAAGGGTGCACGGCACCTTGTGAAAAGCATGCCGGAAGTCGGCAAAAGCGTCAGAATCGACACTTTCGTTTGACAAAGGCGCAAATTTGCCAGACTCAGTCGAATTAGCTGATACTTGGCACAAAAAATTGTCGAAGTTTTCTCTATCGAATGCAACAAACCGCGTCAAAAAATTCGCAGTCTAGCTCGAGTTATTCAATTTTAAACTTGGACCCGTTTCTCTGAAACACCCGGTATGATGTCGAAGCACAGATTTGGATAACGAAACATTGCCTTGATTTCTACGTGCGTGCCACAGAGAGGAGCAAACACTCACAGCGGACTGTTATCAGTTTGAATTGTCGCGGAGAGAGGATTAGAAGAACAAAGATGGCATTCAGCGCATTGTCTCTCTGTTGCGTTCCATCTTCCCCACCCCCCCCCCTCCCAGCCGCACACGCCCACTCATGTTAAAGTGGTTATTACACCACGGTTGGCAGCTATCCAACAGCTAGAAATGTACGATCGCCGATCCGTCCGAATGGTAACCTTCTTCGTTTTCGCGTAACACTTTCTTCCAAGCCGCGGGGTGCGGTATCCTGACGCGTCGTGAATGTTATTTCTACGATGCATGAGTTAACGAACATTAACACAAGCACAAGTAAGCCGATGGCGGAGAGGATTTTCTGAGGGATCAATTTTCAAAAAAAAGATAACGTGGCATGGCACGGGAATAGATAAGGGAAATTGGAATAGCAGTGCCGCAGCCGAAAACTAAGCTGCTTACCGGCAGCTTTCCGCGTGAGTTGGTGCTAGCGAATAAAGAGTGGGACTCGGGCCGACTGCAATTTCAGGCGCTTATGTACTACAGGGTGAGCCGCCGAAAACCCGCCCTTTTGTCGGCTTACAACTCTTTAGTGCGTTGACCGATTTGGTTCAAATTTTCACCGATTGTCGTAGTGCATAAACAGACTTAAAGAGTGGTTGGTTTGCAGCACTATTGTTGCATTGACGAGAGAGCTAGAGCGAGCAATACATTGAGCTCAGCTATTCGCAATAACCGCTGTTCTGAACAACACACGTTTGACATACGAGTTCTGCGAAACTTGCAACGATTGTTGCGGCGGTCCTTCTCTACCACGTGTCCAAATACCAGCTGGCTGAAGCATTTTGACAGCAGCCAAAGTTGCAAAGCTACAAAAGAAAAAGCAGCAAAAGTTGCAGCAGTTTTAGTCTTGACGTCGACAAATTTGGAAAATTGAAACAACTTTGACACTCTGTAACTTGCGCTACGGATGCCGCAGCAACGTGAGACAAGAACTAGGATACTCAGGATGACATCCTCTATAACATATTTGAAAATGAGCGAAATCGAAATGGGTTGAAAATTTGGGTCAAATTTTGCTTCCACAATGCCGGAAAGCTCTCCAAAGAGTTTCATTAACATAAAACAAGTCACGAAGCTGCAATTTGGCACATCTTTAAGATGGTCCACGCACTCCAATTGGTGAAAATTTGAGCCGAATCGGCGGGTGCATGCAAGAGATACAAGCCGACAAAGAGGGCAGGTTTTGTGTGGCTCACCCTGAATAGAACTGTCACAAGAAAGAAAGTTCGTCACGAGACTAAAATGGCGAATTTTGGTTGCACTCTTTTTGCAACAGGCAGGCTCCAAAAATGCTATTCTGTAGGTATACAATATACTTATTGCAGCTGCGCCGAATGTCGATCGTTGCAGTGATACTATCGGGAGCGTTCAAAGTTTCACTGACGAGCAGTGACTTCGAAAAGGCTGTGCTAGACCGGTTGGCCAAACAGGAAGAAGAGAACTTTGCGCTGCGCAAGGAAGGTCTGCTTTGGGCTTGAAATTCATACATCTATCATCCTCGTTTGTCAGTGACTTACAATACCATACTCCAATACCCACCCCCTTTCCCTCCTGACATTCTACGTCGAAGGCAAACTGTTGAGCCGTAAGTACTCCAACAAGCGCCCTTTCCCCTACCTATCTTCTGCGAGACATCACCCATGCTCGCGGTCTGCTGAGAGCGCTATACAGGAGGATTTACGGTACGGGGTGTTTTGGAGTTTTGGGCCGATTTGCATTTTGAATAACTCTTGCTGGGTTGCGAATTTTCGATTGCGGTCTTTTGCATAAGGTAGACAACACATTGGGAATTTCCATGGGCTGCACGGTATGCTTGTAGCGCAAGTCATGCAAATTTGTCCTTGTTTCAAAAGTGTTACCAGGTGTCCCAAAGACCAGCGCCCTCGCCATCAAGCTATTCGATAGCTGGAAGGACGAAACATGAAGACGTTGAGGCCCAATGTGTTTGCAACTATACGACACCAATTTTCAGCATTCTAGACCCAGTCGCGCGCGAATGCAGGTGTAAGACACACATCTTCAGTTTGCAGAGGAATGATCCTGAGAAATTGTGTCCTACGCCAACATTTGCACACGGATGGGTCTAGAACGCTGAAAATTAGTGTCAGGGTTGCAAACAAATAGGGCTGCAATGTCTTAAAGTTTCATCCTTCTATAGCTTTTGAACAGCCTGGCGAGAGCGCTGGACTTTTGGGACACAGACTTTAGATGAGACAGGACTTTAGAAACAAGGTCAAAATTGGTAGGACTTGCACCTGTAGCCAGAGTGTTGTCTACCTTATTCAAAGGACCGTACTCAAAAATTCGCAACGCAACAAGAGTTATTCAAAATACAAATTGGCCCAAATCTCTGAAACACCCGGCATTACCGTATTCACGGCTATACCTAGATTCAAAGGCTAAGGCACAAGTAGGTATTTCTCTGTAGGTCGCATACTTCAGTGTCGTCGCTTCGCCAACGTCTGTCCCCATCGACCATCTGTCACGAAATTATCTCTTTCTACCAAGAACGCGAAGCCACTTCGGTCAAGGACTGCACTCTGGTTGGAGATTTCGCTTTCTATCGAGTGGATGCACGAAAGAGCTGGTACGACGCTCGCACGAATTGCCAGCTGGTGCGTTAGTTTGACCCTTGTTATTCATTCAGGTCAATACAACATACTGCATCGAGGATGGCAGACCTTTGAACGTAATTAACAAAGTTAGGAGAAATTTCTCATGAGAGGAACCTGTTAAAACACTTACACACACTAGCTTAAAGGCAACTTGACTTTTCTCAACAGATTGTCAACAGATTCTTACGCTTAAGCGCCCCCTCCTTCTTTTAATTTCATGGCCTTGAGGGAGGCGGTGGGGGATTGGGCGCTTAAGCGGAAAACTCTGGTAATGTGACATCATCAGATTAAATTTCCCGCATCGGTGTGGATGATCGATCAGAATACTTTTTGTCTTGTCGAACGTGTGCACGTGTACGGATGCCGTCCTGCTAAACAATGTACCGAGTGTCCTTTAATCCACCAGCAAGCTGTAGAAAACTTCACGTGGTGGAACTCACACAGACTGAGGTTCAAAGTCTTGACACAGCTGAAATGCAATTTCAGCGATCATTCACCGAGAATGCAAAAAATTCGTCAATTTGCCAAGACTCGCTGTCTTTGTCAGCCACAATTTTCGCTAGACTGCGGGTGATTTGGTGCGACTTGTGCCGTTTTCAAGAGGTCATACTGAGCCTTCGAACAGGTTTTTTTTTCGTCCGAGATCTGGGCAATTGGCATACGCCTAGCCAAAAATTTTCCAAAATTTTGTCGTAGGTAGGTACACGCAAAATTGTAGCGGAAAATAACTCCAAAAACAACCAAAATAACCGAAATATTGCAACACGCTGCACTGATTGCAGCGAAATCTGCTTAAATAAAGGTAAAATCAGCAAAAAATCTTCACGGATCGCTTCAAAAGCAAATACGCCCAATATTACGCAAAAAACCCAGCCTTGGAATGGCTTTAGAGCGAATACTGTAGCTTGTAGCAGGCACGCGAACCATCGAATCGAAATCGAACTGCAGGCCCCAATCAGGGACCACCAGCTCCTTCGATTATTGCATGGCCTCTCGCGTGAGTGTGCGCGGGAAGCCGAAATTTAGTGTGCAATCAGACTTTTGTCCTTTAATCCGTGTAAGTTTCACCACGTAAAGTTTCCACAGCTGGCGGGCGGCCTTGCTGTAGAAGGGGGGGGGGGGGGGAGGTTGGATGGCACCTGTCATTCTTGCATTGCACTTCGTTTAGTACCCCAACGCTGACCTGGCCAGCATTCACAATTTCGACGAGCATCGTGCAGTCGTTTCACTCATTCTGGTCGAGTATCAGGCGGCCGACTACAGCGACTATTTGAAGTGGACAGGACTCACGAAGGTCCAATGTGACGTTCTGCAAGCTTCAATCATACTTTGTACAGTAACCGACGACTGACTGACTTGAACAGAATAAACACAGTGTTTGTTTTCAATTGAAGCAAACCGGACTCCGGGGTTGAAACTGTACCGGGTGTCCCAAAAAAAAGTGAACCCTTTTTCTCCCGCTCATAATTTACACTTCTGTGACTGAATCTGGACCAAACTTTGCACACATATACCTTGATGAGTTGTTGACAAGTGTGCCAAATTTTAGATCAATCGCTTAAGGTTGGCTTGAGTTACACACGCATGAATCAATCACGCTCAAATTTCTCCTCGTCCTGTGCGAAGTTAGTGTAAGAAGACTCCTCCTGGCAAAACGATTCTGCGGTTGTTTGTAATTCATGGGTTTCACAAAACCGTCAAACCAGAACCAAAGTACCATATTTATACCGCTGGATGCTTTAGAAGTCAAAATTTGCCACACCTGGGATGATCCACACGCAACGTGATTTCACAGTGAATTCTTGAAAGAGGTCAGATTGATTCGTTTCGCGCCAGATTTGAGGGTGTTATTATAGCCAATTTGGGACACATGTCGGCCAAATTTAATGTGCAGTATTTTGCTGACCTCTCACATTGATCTGAGTGATATTCGGTTGAAATTTATCGTTTTGAATGCAAGAGACTGCGTGGGTCAGAATGCTTTTGGATGTCACACGCTAGATCGACTGTAACTCTGGTTGTGTCAGGACTGCGCGAATAAAATTTGGTACACCAAATAAGAACTTTATAGGGTATACATGTGTGTAATTTGGTCGAGATTTGTAGTCGCAGTAGTGAGTTATAAGCGAGAGAAAAAGGGTTCACTTTTTTTTGGGACACCCGGTAGAGGTGACATCTGAACTAGAAATCGAAATTGCAACTCTGCCACTAATAGAATTTAACCGAAACTGAGACTGAGGCCTCAGTGTTCATCAGTTGTCCCGCAGAACAGCGGACGGTCTTTTCAAGTGAATGCGTTGCAAAGTTTGGTCTCAGTGTTGACATGAATTTTTTCGCCGCCCCCCAGGGCGGCGGGTATATATGTCACAGGCGATGGCCGTCTTCAGGCGATAGCCGTCTAGACGGCTGTCGCCTGGTCGATCAGGCCGCGGCCGTCTAGACGGCAATCGCCTGATGCGTCAGGCCGCGGCCGTCTAGACGGCAATCGCCTGATGCGTGAGGCCGCGGCCGTCTAGACGGCAATCGCCTGATGCGTCAGGCCGCGGCCGTCTAGACGGCAATCGCCTGATGCGTCAGGCGATGGCCGTCTTTTCTTTCTCTGTATTAGTTTCGGACACAGTATATTCCTTCCAGTTCAGGCTATGCTTAGGCTCGCCCTGCGCCCACAGTTCACAAGAGTCAGTCGGCGTCGCAGTCTGGCGGGTCGAAGCTTAGGCTTAACGCGACCGGTGACCGATTTCAGGGCGCGCGGAGCGCGCCCTGAAGTTGGTGGTCGCGCTAAGCCTCAGCTGAGACCCGCCAGGCGCGACGCCGGCCAAGTTTTAGTGCAAACTGTAAGTGGAATGAACACTCCTCCATTTACTTCACCTCCTGCTCAGGCCTGCTGTGCCCCTTCCCTGCTAGCGCTGGCGACAGCTTTCATTTTGAAGACGGCTGTTGACTGGCCCATCAGGCGATAGCCGTCTTTTCGAGCACAAGACGGCCATCGCCTGACGCACCAGGCGATGGCCGTCTTTTCCCCGAGAAGACGGCCGCGGCCTGATCGACCAGGCGATAGCCGTCTAGACGGCAATCGCCTGAAGACGGCTACTGACTGCAACATATATACGGACGCTATTGTCCGTTCGTGGGTCGGTGTGTGTGTCCGTGCGTGTCACAAAACTAAACAGGACGGTTAGTGCCACCCAATGGAGTCGAATGCGCTGAGTAGCGCGCCGTTGTCCGTTTCTGTTGCTAATTTCGCTATTTCGAGATATTTACAATTAAAATATAAAAATGTCAAAAATGACACTTTTATTTACAAGTCGTATCGGCAAAGTTTTTGCTGAAATGGAAAGGGCATGAGACGCGATGAATTTGTGACATAGTTTCGGATTTTGGAATTCACGAAATTAGGGATATTTTCAAGGTTTTTGTCAAAATTCCCAAATTTCGAACAATTCAAACAGCTTATATTTCAAAACTTCTTTGCACCGATGTGTCGAGCATAGTCTGCCAAGTATTTAGCAAATAGTTTCAGCGAATATAATTAACGAAATTTAGGATATTTTTAAGGATTTTGTTAAAATCCCCAAATTTCGACAATTTCAAACGGCTTAAATTTCAAAACTTCTTTGCACCGATGCATCGAGCATAGTCTGCCAAGTATTTAGCAAATATTTTCAAATTTTATAATTAACGAAATTAGGGATATTTTCAAGTGTTTTGTAAAAATTCCCAAATTTTGACAATTTCAAACGGCATAAATTTCAAAACTTCTTTGCACCGATGTATCGAGCATAGTCTGCCAAGTATTTAGCAAATAGTTTCAGAGATTATAATTAACGAAATTAGGGATATTTTCAAGGGTTTTGTCAAAATTCACAAATTTCGACAATTTCAAACGGCTTAAATTTCAAAACTTCTTTGCACCGATGTATCGAACATAGTCTGCCAAGTATTTAGCAAATTGTTTCAAATTTTATAATTAACGAATTTAGGGATATTTTCAAGTGTTTTGTAAAAATTCCCAAATTTTGACAATTTCAAACGGCATAAATTTCAAAACATCTTTGCACCGATGTATCGAGCATAGTCTGCCAAGTATTTAGGAAATAGTTTCAGAGATTATAATTAACGAAATTAGGTATATTTTCAAGGGTTTTGTCAAAATTCCCAAATTTCGACAATTTTAAACCGCTTTAATTTCAAAACTTCTTTGCACCGATGTACCGCGCATAGTCTGCCAAGTATTTAGCAAGTAGTTTCAGATTTGAGAATTCAAGAAATTAGGGATATTTTCAAGTGTTTTGTAAAAATTCCCAAATTTCGACAATTTCAAACGGCATAAATTTCAAAACTTCTTTGCACCGATGTATCGAGCATAGTCTGCCAAGTATTTAGGAAATAGTTTCAGAGATTATAATTAACGAAATTAGGTATATTTTCAAGGGTTTTGTCAAAATTCCCAAATTTCGACAATTTCAAACCGCTTTAATTTCAAAACTTCTTTGCACCGATGTACCGCGCATAGTCTGCCAAGTATTTAGCAAGTACCGGGTTTTTCCGATTAGAAGCCCCCCCCAAATACAAGCCCCATGGGGCTTGTATTAAGTTTTCTTTCCAAATAGAAGCCCCGGGGCTTCTATTAGGAGACAGAATTTCTGTGTGGGATGTCAACTCAAGACAGATAATCACTCAACGAACAACACCAAATGACACTTCGCAGCTAAAACAAAGGTATGATTTCCGTCATCTAATGACTTTTGTCACTTGTTTTCCCGAAATTTGCAACTTCGATAGAGCTGAAGAAGCCTCACAGGTCTCTGTGCGGCCGCGGAAGCAAACAGAATGGTCCGATAATGCTTTGCTGCGAAGGCGCACTCCATTAAATTGGTATTTGTGGTGTTAGTGCTCCAGAATTTGCTCTAGTGGTCTCGTTGCTTTGCATTTGCACTCTTTTGGCGGCGAACAACAGAGAGTACGTATAAAACAGCCTTTCCAAATACAAGCCCCGGGGCTTGTATTTGGAGTCAAAGTGGCCTCGCCAAAAGGGTCAAAACCTAATACAAGCCCCGGGGCTTCTAATCGGAAAAACCCGGTAGTTTCAGATTTTAGAATTCAAGAAATTAGGGATATTTTTAAGGTTTTGTCTAATATGGCAAATGTCGACATTTTCAAATGGCTAGTATTTAGCACGGTTTTTTTCGCCCGGCCTCAGCCGGGCGAACCCCTACGAGAGCTTATCGTCCGTGCGTGCGTGCGTCCGTCCGTTCGTAACGCTCTCATATCTCGGCGTTGGAAAGTCGTAGGAAGGCGATCTTGGACTTTTTGGATAGCTCTCGACTCACTGGTAATGTCGCTAAGAGACTTCGACATTCAAAAGTTTGAATTACGCGCGCTACAGTAACCCGAAGGCCAAAACGATAAACTGCTCTAACTCGCTCGTCTTACGTCGTAGAGCGGCGTGCGATAGGTCAACTAAAATGTTTAGGCGTGCGCTTTCGTTTGGCATAAAAAATTTCTTAATTACGCAAACACGCAACACAAAAAGCGACATTATCGCGTTTTTAACGCATAAATCGCTCTAACTCGCTCAGCGTGCGTCGTACGGAGACGATTCTGAGTTGGTTGGATAGCTCTCAACTCACTGATCATTTGTTCTTCTATTGGTCGAAACTCAAAAGTTTGAATTTCGGGAGCTACAGTAACCCAAAGGTTTAAAACGCAAAACTTATCTAACTCGCCCGTCTTCCGTTATAGAGAGACGATCTTGAGTTCGTTGAATAGGTTTCGGCACACTGATGATTCCGTTAAGAGAAGTCGAAATTCAAAAGTTTGAATTGCGCGCGCTACAGTAATCCGAAGGCCGAAAACGCAAAACGGCTCTAACACGCTCGTCTTACGTCGTAGAGCGGCATGCGATAGGTCAACTAAAAGGTCTCGATGTGTTCTTTCACTTGGCGTAACATTTTTGTTAATTACGCAAACACGCACCACGAAAAGCGACATTCTCGCGTTTTTAGCATAGAAATCGCTCTAACTCGCTCAGTGTGCGTCGTAGAGAGACGATCTTGAGTTTGTGGAATAGGTTTCGGCGCACTGATCATTCCGTTAAGAGAAGTCGAGATTCGAAAGTTTGAATTTCGCGAGCTACAGTAACCCAAAGGTTCAAACAGCAAATCGGCCCTAACTCGCTCGTCTTACGTTGTAGAGCGGCATTCGTTCGACCGTTTGAAAGCTTACGTTAAGGCAGTTGTTGAACGGTCATTCCTAAAGAAATAGTTTTGTTTTTTTAACCCTTGTGTTACAAACAACTTTGCCTGCTAAAAAAATTAATCCCGGGCGATCCCAATGTTGCCTTGCAACAACCGCTCAGAAATGCGTGTGCCTTGCTAAAAAATTAATCCCGGGCGATCCCAATGTTGCCCTGCAAGAACCCATCAGAAAGGAGTGCGTCAGAAGTAGCGCATGAATAGTGGACTCCGGGCGGGCGCGCGTCATATCGGAAAGGCTTCGAAATACTTTACAAAAGTATCCACTCTTTTGCTCTTCCACTCTAAAACACTCACCACTCTGTATTAATAAAACAACTCAACTTTTTTAAAACAGCTTGTTGTATGGATGTGTCAGGCAACGTTTGTTTTTGCCATATATTCGAACTAAAACTGAATGTGGCAATTGTGATTACTGTGCGGTTCTGCAATCTACAGCAACTGTACTGTAGCCGTCCGCATTTGTGACCCAAAAGAAAAGGGCGTCGTCCCATTTAGACCCTCTTCATTCCAAAGTGAACCTGCGGCGAACATTCCTGATCCATTTATGGATCAGTACCCACCAATGCGCCTTACAGGCATCAATTTTCGCCAGCGCCGCTATATTTGACGATTTTGACCAAAATTAAGCGATTTTTTTACTTTTTAGCCTAGCTTTGCAAATTTAAATTTCAAAACTTCTTTGCACCGATGTATCGAGCATAGTCTGCCAAGTATTTAGCAAATATTTTCAAATTTTATAATTAACGAAATTAGGGATATTTTCAAGTGTTTTGTAAAAATTCCCAAATTTTGACAATTTCAAACGGCATAAATTTCAAAACTTCTTTGCACCGATGTATCGAGCATAGTCTGCCAAGTATTTAGCAAGTAGTTTCAGATTTTAGAATTCAAGAAATTAGGGATATTTTTAAGGTTTTGTCTAATATGGCAAATTTCGACATTTTCAAATGGCTAGTATTTAGCACGGTTTTTGTATGGATGTGTCAGGCAACGTTTGTTTTTGCCATATATTCGAACTAAAACTGAATGTGGCAATTGTGATTACTGTGCGGTTCTGCAATCTACAGCAACTGTACTGTAGCCGTCCGCATTTGTGACCCAAAAGAAAAGGGCGTCGTCCCATTTAGACCCTCTTTATTCCAAAGTGAACCTGCGGCGAACATTCCTGATCCATTTATGGATCAGTACCCACCAATGCGCCTTACAGGCATCGATTGCCCAAGTATGACACAAACTTTCTTTGGAAACTCGAGGTAGCTGCGGCGAAACTCCACGAATAAATGCTCAATTCTGACACAATTCTTTCTATTCTGACACACTATGGAATATACTCCTCAAATGCCCGAAACACTATGCGATGCCAATCAACCATCATCGGGTACCCAGTTTTTACTCTAAGCTTGTTGATGCCAATGAACTTGATCAAGTGACAAGAGGGTCTGGCGTTTTACACTTCAGTGTCAAGACACGGGCAAGGTGGAGTGCTGGTCAGACGGCAGCCCATTTGATTACTCTCGAATTCGTCCGTCCTTGGTGACGAGCGAGTACGAGTGTGGTTACAGCAACTTCTGGCAACAAGTTGGCACTGGCGCTGTCCAACATAACATGTACCAAGAGTTCTACCTGTTCACCGCAAGTGAATGCGAAAGTAAGCGAGCGGCCGGCATATGCAAGGTGCGACATCGGTACTAGGCTTCGCCAAGAAGACGCCGACGAAGTGTTGTGACGATGGTTTGAACTAGAGTGATTATTGTAGTTTTGGTGTGACGCGCTTCAGCAGTTTTGACGAAACTCCTTGAAAATATCTATAATTCATAACACAACTCCAAGACTATGTAATAAATTCATATTACCACGCTGATACATCCACGAAAGGGCACAGTCTAATAAGCAACTTGATATCGCCAAAATATGGCAGATTGGCAAAAACTTCGAATAAATTTTTATTAAATCAAATTCCAAACTCCGACGTTCTCATTTTGAATTGCAAAGATGACACATCAGAGCGGCGCCAAACCGCTTATCGTAATGAAACTCGGTTGGATGTGATGCAAACAGGCGCACCACGTAGCCGCTTCGTCGCTTTTGCAGTTTGTGGCTGAATCGTCTCCAGCTCTTCCCTTTGTTATCTCATTTCCCCTTCCTTTCCTTTGTGCACCCTATTTGAGAAGAAAAGTAATCAAAGGGGTCTTTTCGCCCGGCCTCAGCCGGGCGACGCTGTACGAGAGCTCGGCGTGCGTGCGTCCGTCTGTTGCGTAACGCTCTCAGATCTCGGCGTCGGAAAGTCGTAGACAGACGATCTTGGGCTCTACGGATAGGTCTCGACTCACTGATCGGGTCGCTTGGTATGGGTCAAGGGGGGGGGGGGGCACTCCAGCAGCTGCAGTTGACTTTGGAGAGGGCAGTTTTGTCAAAATCCAAAAATTTCGACTATTTCAAACAGCTTAAATTTTAAAATTTCTTTGCACGGATGTATCGAGCACAGTCTGCCATATATTTAGCAAATGGTTTCAAATTTTATAACTAACGAAATTAGAGATATTTTCAAGGGTATTGTCAAAAATCCCACATTTCGACAACTTCAAGCAGCTTAGATTTCAAAATATCTTTGCACGGAGGTATCGAGCATAGTCTGCCATGTATTAAGCAAATAGTTTCAAATTTCATAATTACCGCAATTAGAAATATTTTCAAGGGTATTGTCAAAATTCCATAATTTAGTTTCATAATAGTTTCAAATTTCATAATTACCTTAATTAGGGATATTTTCAAGGGTATTGTCAAAATTCCCAATTTTCGACAATTTCAAGCAGCTTAAATTTCGAAATTTCTTTGCACGAATGTATGGAGCATAGCCTGCCAAGAGTTAACAAATAGTTTCAGATTTTATAATTAACGAAATTAGGTATATTTTCAAGGGTATTGCTAAAATCACAAATTTCGACAGCTTTAAAATATCTTAAATTTCAGAATGTCTTTGCATGGTTGTGTCGGGCATAGTCTGCCAACTATTTAGCAAATAGTTTTATGTTTTATAATTAGCGAACTTAGGGATATTTTCAAGGTTTTTTTCAAAATTGCCAAATTTTGCTAATTTCAAACAACTTAAATTTCAATATTTTGCATGGATGTATCGGGCGTAGTGTGTCAAGTCATTATAAAACAGTTTCAGATTTTAGAATTCAAGGAATTAGGCCTATTTTCAAGGGTTTTGTCAAATATGGCCGATTTTGGCATTTTCAAATTGCTAAAACTTAACAATATTTTTCCATGGACGTGTCCGGCAACGTATGTTTTTGCCACCTGTTCGATCGAAAACGAAAGCATTTGCCCAAAAGAAAAGGGCGTCGTCCCATTTAGACCCTTTTCATTCCAAAGTGAACCTGCGGCGAACATTCCTGATCTATTATGGATCAGTACCCACCAATGCCCCTTATAAGCATCGATTGCCCAACAACGGCACAACTTTCTTTGGAAACTTGAGGTAACTGTGCCAATACTCCCCGAAGAAATGCTGAACTTTCTATTCTGACACGCTATTGAATATACTCCTCAAATGCACGACACACTATGCAATGCAAATCAACCATCATCGGGTACCCAGTTTTTTCGCCCGGCCTCAGCCGGGCGAACCCCTACGAGAGCTTTTCGTGCGTTCGTGCGTACGTAACGTCCGTTACGCTCTCATATCTCGGCGTTGGTAAGTCGTAGGAAGGAGATCTTGGGCTCTACGGAAAGGTCTCGACTCACTGATCATTCAGCTAAGAGGTTTCGAAATTCAAAACTTTGAATTTCGCGAGTTACAGTAACCCGAAGGTCAAATCGGAAAACGGCTCTAACTCGCTCGCCTTACGTCATAGAGCGGCGTGCGATAGGTCAACTAAAAGGTCTCGACGTGCTCTTTCACATGGCATTAAAAATTTTTTTAATTACGCAAACACGCACCACGAAAAGCGACATTCTCGCGTTTTTAACGCAGAAATCGCTCTAACTCGCTCAGCGTGCGTCGTACGGAGATGATCTTGGGTTGGTTGGATAGCTCTCGACTCACTGATCATTTGTTCTTCTATTGGTCGAAACTCAAAAGTTTGAATTTCGGGAGCTACAGTAACCGAAAGGTTTAAAACGCGAAACTCATCTAACTCGCTTGTCTTCCGTCATAGAGAGACAATCTTGAGTTCGTTGAATAGGTTTCGGCAGACTGATAATTCCGTTAAGAGAAGTCGAAATTCAAAAGTTTGAATTGCGCGCGCTACAGTAACATGAAAGTCCAAAATGCAAAACGGCTCTAACACGCTCGTGTTACGTCGTTGAGCGCCGTGCAATAGGTCAACTAAAAGGTCTCGACGTGTTCTTTCACTTGGCGTGAAAAATTTGTTAATTGCGCAAACACGCACCACGAAAAGCGACATTCTCGCGTTTTTAGCATATAAATCGCTCTAACTCGCTCAGCGTGCGTCGTAGAGAGACGATCTTGAGTTGCTGGATGGCTCTTGACTCACTGATCATTTGTTCTTCTATTGGTCAAAACTCAAGAGTTTGAATATCGCGAGCTACAGTAACCCAAAAGTTCAAACGCAAAACTTCTCTAACTCGCTCGTCTTCCGTCGTAGAGAGACGATCTTGAGTTTGTTGAATAGGTTTCGTCACACTAATCATTCCTAAGAGAAGTCGAGATTCGAAAGTTTGAATTTGGCGAGCTACAGTAACTCAAAGGTTCAAATAGCAAATCGGCCCTAACTCGCTCGTCTTACGTTGTAGAGCGGCATTCGTTCGACCGTTTGAAAGCTTACGTTGAGGCAGTTGTTGAACGGTCATTCCTAAAGAAATAGTTTTGTTTTTTAAACCCTTGTCTTACGAACGACTTTGTCTGCTAAAAAAATTAATCCCGGGCGATCCCAATGTTGCCTTGCAACAACCGCTCAGAAATGCGTGTGTCTTGCTCAAAAATTTAATCCCGGGCGATCCCAATGTTGCCCTGCAAGAACCCCTCTGAAAGGAGCGTGTAAGAAGTAGCGCATGAATAGTGGGCTCCGGGCGGGCGCGCGTCATATCGGAAAGGCTTCGAAATACTTTACAAAAGTATCCACTCTTTTACTCTTCCACTTTAAAACACTCACAAACCACTCTGTATTAATAAAACAACTCAACTTTTTTAAAACAGCTTGTTACTCTAAGCTTGTACAATTGCGCAAACACGCACCGCGGAGAACGCCATACTCGACAAAATCGCTCTAACTCGCTCAACTTGCGTCGCAGAGAGACGATCTCGAGCTTCTTGGATAGCGCTCGACTCACTGATCGTTTGTTCTCGCATCGGTCGACACTTGAAAACTTGAATTTCACGAGTTACAGTAATTCGAAGGTGCAAAAGCACAAAACGGTTCTAACTCGCTCGTCCTACGTCATAGATCGGCAGTCGACACGTCAGGTGAAAGCTCTCGGCATGCTCTTTCATGAGGCAGCAATAAATCCGTTCAATAACGCAAGCACGCACCGCAGAAAACGCCATTCTCGAAATTTTAACACTGCGATCGCTCTTTGCTACATGGACAGAAGTGCGACAGAAGTGCGTAGTGCGCTCTTTTGTGCTCTGTCAACCATACGTGTAACCGGGGGGGGGGGGGGGGTGGGGGGGGGGGGGGGGGGGGTAAGCCCCCCCCCCAAGCCGAAAGTGTACCCCCCCATACCCCCCCCCCCCCAGGTACCCCCCTCCCGCCTTCCCCAAAAGACCCCCCCCTAGAATTCAAAAAATGTTCGCCTGCGGCGCTTAAAAATGGCAAAAATTTCGCCTGCGGCGCTTGAAAATAGCAAAATTTTCGCCTGCTGCGCTATATTTTGGGTGTTTTTGACTAAAAGTAAGCGATTTTTGGCACTTTTTGGTCTATTTTTGCAAAATTTTCTTATTTTTTGGTACTTTTTTGGCAAAATTTTTAGGTCATTTGACCCCCCCCCTCCAGGGGCCTCAGACCCCCCCCCCCCCCCTGAGGGGTCCTATACCCCCCCGACCCCCCCCCCCCCCCCCTGGCCGGTTGGCGCTTACACGGATGCTGTCAACTGTTTGCCAAAACTTTTACAAGTTTTTGTCACTTATTTAAAAGCGTTGGTTGAAGGAGGAATGTTCTTGCTCTAGAAGCCAAATCGCAGGCGAAATCAATATTGCTATGCAATCGTACGTGTAAGCGCCAACCAGCCAGGGGGGGGGGGGGGGTTCGGGGGGGGGGGGGCTATAATAGGACCCCTCAGGGGGGGGGGGGGGGGGGTCTGAGGCCCCTGGAGGTGGGGGGGTCAAATGACCTAAAAATTTTGCTAAAAAAGTACCAAAAATTAGAAAATTCTGCTAAAATAGGCCAGAAAGGGCCGAAAATTGCTTAATTTTGTAAAAAAAAAACCAAAATAGGGCGCCGCAGGAATATATTTTGCTATTTTCAAGCGCCCCAGTCAAAACTTTTGCATTTTTTAAGCGCCGCCGGCGAAATTTTTTGAAATAATACGGGGGGGGGTCTTTTGGGGAAGGCGGGAGGGGGTACCTGGGGGGGGGGGGCATGGGGGGTACACTTTCGGCTAGGGGGGGGGGCTTTACCCCACCCCCCCCCCCATACCCCCCCCCCCCCCCCCGGTTACACGTATGTATGCAATACCCTCTTGCGAAGGGGGAACTCGTGAAGCGGAGCAATACGGGCGATGACCTCTCGCGCTCTCTGAGAAAGAACGCAACTCTTTGCAATGTCAACTCAACTTTTTGATAACGGAGCTAGTATGTAGGTATTAATTATAGCGACGCATCACCTCAAACGTACAATTTAGGTAGTGTATATGTCACAGGCCATGGCCGTCTTCAGGCCATCGCCGTCTAGACGGCTTTGCCCTGGTCCATCAGGCCATGGCCGACTTTTCGAGCAGAAGACGGCCGTGGCCTCACGCATCAGGCCAAAGCCGTCTAGACAGCGATGGCCTGAAGACGGCCATGGCCTGCAACATATATAGGTACGGTAGATGTTTTACACCTCGGTGTGCTGCGCTGTCAGTTCGCGCTCCAATGGGTCCCCTCACAACGATCGTTGCTTGGAGATCTCTTTCCGTGTCGTCGGTCAGACGCGAGACTGGGAGTCGGCCATCTTAAGCTACTACATGTAAAATCTTGCGGTTCTCACTTGCACTACCACCACTGCAGCTGCTTGTGGTTTCTTGTGTAGAAGGAAGGTAGTGTGTAGTATATCTGACCAGTGGCGGATCCAGGATTTTGGAATGGGGGGGGGGGCGGAATTTTTGAGGCCACAAGGGGAACCAAGATGCTATAAAAGCACATAAAAAAAGTTGCGCCGCAGGTGAAAATTTTTGCCGATTTTGGCCTATGTCGGTACAAAAATGCTTTAAAATAGCACCGCAGGCAAAAAATTGGGCCGATTTTGGCTTATTTTGGTACAAAAGTGCTATAAAATAGCGCCGCAGGCGAAAATTTTTTGCTCTGGAGGTGCTGCCGCGCAATTTTTTTTCTCGGGAGGGGGCATGGGGGGGCGGACGCACAACCGCCCCCCCCCCCTGGATCCGCTACTGTATCTGACGCTGCCTTCACTTCATATTCTTCTCATTCCATCCTACCTGCAAGAAAGCATGCCGAGCAACGCCACACTACTCTCTGCCGAATGGACCGCCTGCGTTTTCTTGGCAGTGGCAGCTCTGGCAGGTTGGATCGATGGAAGACTTCATAGCGCACCACGGTTCCTCAAAGTGTAGTGTTAAAAAGACTTCCAATTCCTTCAGGTGCCCTGGACTGCATAAGCGATGTTAACGGGCGCTGCTTGGTCGTCTTTACTACACCAGTCGACCAACCTGCAGCGCAAAGCTTCTGCCAAGAGAATGGAGGAGAGCTGGCCACTAGAGTCACCAGTGAAGAATACGCTCTTCTTGAAGCAGAGATTGGTACGCACATGTTTGCAACACAAATGACAGATGTGTAGTATGTACACCGCATGGACCCATTGAAAGCGTCCCCTGAACAACAGCAAACATTCAAGTATACACTGTTTTCGTTTTCAAAATAATTTGTCATTACTTGGCACTTTGGCAAAATTTTTAAGTCGTTTGACCTGCCGCCCCCCCCCTCCAGGGTTTCCCAGACCACACCCCCCTGCCCATGAGAGGGCCATATAGCCCCCCCCCTGAGCCCCTTCCGCCGCCACGATTGGCGGCACGTAGAGAGCCCCCGGCGACTATTCTCACGCAGGCAACTCCAACTTCTGGTGGGTGGGCCTGACCCAGCTGGACGACCAGTACACACCCAGGGACGGCTGGTTCTGGACCATCGACGGACAACAGGTGGAAGCCGACGACGCCGACTGGTACACTGAACAGCCAGAGGATGGCAATAACCCCACAGAAGAGAACCGGGAGAACTGCGCCTTCATTGGAGAGTTCTTGGGCCATCAAATCGCCGACGCGCCATGCGTCGGCTACCCTGCCTACCCCTTGTGCCAGCTCAATATGGGTGAGCCATACATGGATATTCCGTAGCTTAAGTACATACTCAATGTACCTACGTATGTAGATAGTTTAGTCTGACAATAACAATCAAGCTGTTGGAATAGGACCCTGCAAGGGTGGCAAGGAGGACCGACAACCGATTTGCAACGACTGGATGGCGGCTGTCCAGAGTGGAATGCGAGAGTATGCGGACAAGGCAGAAGCCAAGCATTCACCGCCTATACAGCTGAATGCGACCGACTACATGCCTGAGGTAGATAAAGTGTTACAATTGCCAACACTTCCATGCAACTTGGGTTAATCACTATTGTCTTGTCTCCAATTCGGAAGGCTCCAAATTTCTTTCTATTCCAGTACTGCGCCTTTCTGAAGGACCACCCGGGAGTTAAGGCCATCTGCTGCAACACCATGTGGTCGGTGTGCGAGAACTATTCGCTGTGAATGGAAAGAAAGATTTAAAACACTCAATCGCATACAGTTAGAAGATACAGTTACCTAGAAGCTACAGACCTTGATTGCTGTGATTGAGTAAGACGGTTTTTGAAGTGAAATCGTACGGACTCGCGCTGACCAAATAATCAGCTAACACTTATTCGCACATCTTGACCTTGCCTGCCTGTCTTGAATTGTTCGAAGTCTTCGTTACACTGTCTACCTACTGCAGTAGATTCGCTTGCTGTATACCACATAGTGAAGTCGATTCCGCTCTTACCTAACTGTTTTCAAACGACACTAATGCGCTGCACTAGTTTCCCCATACAGGACTGTCCGGTTCTCTCGATGATTTTGCAGCTGAAAGATACTGCAAGGCCCCAAACAGTGGTGCAGGTCCAAATGGTAAAGCAAAATTGATTTAGTAGTGCCGCACGTCCAAATAGTAGTGCACGCACCACTATTTGGAGACAATCTGATAGGTTTAGCAAGCAATTTGCGCAATATGGCAACTGAACACTTGCTTTATATGCTTTATACATATCGCGGGTGTTCTGCAAGAAGGAGCCAAGTCAGGAATTCAGACTTTTGAGATATGAACGTTTGAAGTTTTCGTTGGGCCACATAAAATCACACAGTTGAGCTGGACATTTGGCGCTGCTCTATTAGGTACCCCTATGTGCTGCCTTCACATCGAGCTATAAGTGGGAGCAGAACCTCATCGTCTCAGAGAGCAACTTGGACTTGAACAAATTTGGCTCTAAGTAACAGGTCCAAATTCAGGAGCCAAGTCAACCTGACAGGGAGCATAGTCGACTTGGCTCTTTCTGGAATTTGCTATTACATCAACTCTGGGTGACCTATGGATGATGCACAACATGTAAATATGCTGAAAAGGAACAGACATGTCTGTTGGCTAAAGAATTCCGCGTCATCACATGAGTCGTCAGTAGCAATGATGGGTGATTGACTTGGCTCCTTCTGGCATCCTGACTTGGCTCCTTCCGACTTTAGCTTACCATCGAATTTGCTTGAGTATAGTAGGAATTGCGCTCCAAAGCTTTTGTCACAATGAACTATGGTGCATTTGCAGCTAATTCCTGCAAAAAACTCGAAAACTGAAAAATGTCGACTTGGCTCCTTCTTGCAGAACACCCGCGATATACAGATGAAATGGAGACTAATAGAGCGTTATCAGGCCTATCACTGCATTACTTATTCAGCGATGATAAACCTGGCTAACAAAAGGTTGTATAATAGTGGCACGCACCACTATTCTGCGGTTTACGTAGGTGTAAGGTAGAATTTTCATGTGTCACATTGTGTAGGTATGTTTCACGCTGTAACATATGTCACGTTAGCATTTGCGCTACAATGGATCACAATGGCTGTTGCTTGGAGGTCTCTCATCGGCTATCTCGACAGAGCCGATATTGAGAGTTGATAGCCTTGCTTGCATACGCATGACATCTTGTCGTTAAGTTTTCGTAAGAGCGCAATTTTGTGGTATTGTGTTGAATGAAGGATAATTTAGCATCTATTGTATTCGTTGCGTAAACTAGTGCCAGTCATCTACTTATGAGGTCGCGCTGACACTGCGTAGCTGAGTCCAGATGTAGCGACCGAAAGTCAGCTAACGCTTTCGTTTCAAACATGGAAGTCAAAACAAAGATTAGCATGGTACGTAAGCTGTTGTGATACTGTGTGTGTCACGTGTTCTATTATAGCAAACCTCCCACTTGGCAGTTGTCCAATCAATCCACTGTATATTATACATGTATTTCCACTGCAGTCAGTCAACAAACACTTCATAACGATCGCTCCAGTGAATCTCACGTGACAGTTGGCAGACTGCCAGCCAGGCCTACTACCGTGAGCCACCTTGCATTGTATTCACGCATGTCTACAGGTTTGTCCGCACTGTCGTATGCTTGTAATGATTCAGCGCTCGTTGTCGTGAATCGATTCGCTCTCGGCTCAAAAGTCGATGGCGCGTGCCGAGCGCAGCGGGGTGCCGCCCAGAACCCGTGGCGTATATGCTGCACCGCTCAAAAATGCCTATATAAAGGGATAGCCACTTTGGAAGTTGTGGCGGTCCGTTGCGCAGGGTTACCCTTGAGAAATTCGAATGTATTGGCGCGCAGCGCGTAAAGCCCTCGCGAGGCAGGGGTCGGAGTGTCCCCTAATACGCTCCACTTCCCTGTGCACACTTCGACCCCCACTCAATCTTTTTTTTGCTCAAACAACAAAATCGCTTAGAATTTTCTTAGTTCTTTTTCGCCACGCCAGGGCCCATCGAGTTAAATGTGGAGACAGGGCTTAAGTTTGCTACCTCCTTCTAGGAGACGTACTTTTGGAGGGTATGGGCTTATTCGAGGTGGAAGGCTTATTCAAAATTCAACCCTCTTAGAGCCAATAAATGCAGAAATGTGATAGTGCCGCATGGGCCAATATATAGTAACTGTAGTAGTACCAAAATACAGTGTACATGCAGCATGCCTTATTGTACAGGGTGGGTCAAAAAAAGTGAGACCCCTAACTTTGCGGCTGCCGTTCTCAAGCTTGGCTCAATGTATCAAGCGCAAATTTTGGCACAACATACTACATGGTGTTTTCGGTCAACAACAAAAATTTGAGGTCATTTGATGCAACGAGTGGAAAATGACGCCACTTTGCGCAAGGTCCTGTCGAAAATCGGGTGCAACTGTAACTGGCGTCAGCTATTCGGAGGACTACTGTACCGGAGGAGGACTACTGTAGCGGAGGTGACGCGAGAGTGGGCGTCGCGACTCGAGCGAGCGGAACGGGCAATCGTGCGATGGGCATCCACCATGACGATCGGAACATTCCTGACTTGCTTCGGCCCGAAGCTTCCAGAGATTGTCTGGCGGCCGCTCCCTATGCTTAGGCATGGGCCGAGCGCAGAGGCGAACGGATGAGTGAAACGTGTTGCTGGTTCTTTCGGGTAGAAGCTTTCGGTCGTTGCTAGTGGCGCGCGTGCGTACATAAGGTGATCGAGATCGATCCGAAGTCAGTTAATCTAGTCAGCTCAGTCAGCTTCCAGTCAGTTGAGTCAGTCGGTAGTCAGTTTCCGGATAGCATTCAATCAGTTTCCAGTCAGAGTCAGAAAGTGAGAAGACCCGAAGCCTTGGAGAAAACTTGGAGAAAACTTGGAGAAGTCGAGCAGGAGCTCGAGGGAGGACTGACTGACGCCGAGTCGGCCGTCGTGAAGTTCGGTTCGTGTAATCGCGTTTGTGTCGCCGTTCGTATCTTCGCTGTGTGCTCGTGTAATCGCCTTTTGTACATAACTTTCCTAAACTCCTGCGTACCACACAGAAATCGGCTGCTTCAGTAGGAAATTCATCGACTGCAGATAGGAGTAGGTCCACAAAATCGACTGCAATTGTTAAGAGTCCATCGGCTGCAAATAGGATCAATCATTAATAATGAAATAAACTCAATACGCACAAATCGGCTGCAGATTGGATTGCGTTAACTAACAAATATCGACTGAAGTTCGCACCAGTAAAGGAAACACAAATCGGCTGCAACAAACGTAGGATAATCATGTAATAAACTAATTAATTACGGTAATCAAGTTGTTGCTTCGCTGTGAATACTCTGTCCGTACTCGTGTCGTGTGTGCTAGGTATTTCGTCTTCCTTCCTCCTGTAACACCGGCCGTCGAACCCCTGTGAGCGCTTATGTAAGTCCATCTCTCGGCAGCCCAAGGCCGGACTGTTACATTGGTATCTGCTAGGGGAGTCGCTAGCCGAGTTGGCGGGGGAGTCTCCTCCGACCGACCCTAGCGCGGGCGCCCTACCTGTAAGCTGCGCATAAGTTTTTGCCGCTGCGCGCCCCTAA
This sequence comes from Linhomoeus sp. GSCO2_2, assembly GCA_030248115.1. Taxonomy (NCBI): domain Eukaryota; kingdom Metazoa; phylum Nematoda; class Chromadorea; order Monhysterida; family Linhomoeidae; genus Linhomoeus; species Linhomoeus sp. GSCO2_2. Next base: position 4,944 of record JASAMZ010004111.1, on the reverse strand, counting down.
TTGTTGCCATTCGTGAAGTTGCGACTGTCTGGCGCCCTTTCCGCCCCTCTCACGTGTTTTCCCTCTGATGTGCGTTGCTCATAATGGCGGCCAGCGTTGTGCGAAGCTTCGCGTGTCTTGATTATTGTGTGGCCTTGGTGGTCGTTTGTCTGATTATCGTTGTTTGGGCGCGCTAATATTTGTCCTAATAGTGCCATTGTTCCCGTCTCATTCGCATTTCCCGTCTGCCGCGTTCCGCACACTTCCGACTGCTGCCTAATTTGACAGCCCATCCCATAAGTTTGCTCTGTCTATGAGCAATTTGCGCACTCGTCTTGTGCCGCGTCTAGTCATGTGGGACGAGGAACAGTTGCCTGCAGACGAGAGGGGGGCCGCTGCCGCAGTAGAAGTAGTTCAGCCAACTGAGAGGGGTGAGCGCGCTTTGAATAGGCGCCTAGCAGCACTAGAAGAGGATTCAAACCAGATAAGGCAGGAGGAGGCGCGCATTGCCACGAGCATACAAAGTTTGAGGGACGAATTAGTCAAACAGCAAAACGAGCACGTTTGCGCTGTAGGCACGGACATGCGCATATCTTCAAGTTTGCCTACCTATGACGGAACTGACGCGACCATGGATCTAGACGAATGGGTCAATTTGTTTATCCGAATTAAGGACGCTAGTGGCTGGGAAGACGATAAGGCGCTGAAGGTTCTTCCCGCGTACCTAAGGGGTTGCGCAGCTGAGGTTTTCGCAACTTTCACTCCAGCGCAGAAGTCAACTCTAGACATTTTGGTTAAGAACCTGAGGAACGAACTACAGCCAGAAGAGCTCAGCCGTACGTATCAGAATCTCCTCCATAGGCGGGCGATGAAACCGTTTGAGTCAGTGTTTGAATTCGCTTCGGAAATTCAAAGAATGACGCGCTTAGCCTACAAAACTTTGTCAGCCGATGCGCAGGCGGAGCTAGTGAAAGATCACTTCATTCAGCGCTTGAGGCCCAATATTAAGAAACACCTGCTGCTTTTGCCCATTGCCGACTTTCAGACCGCTAAGCGAAAGGCGCAACAAATTGAGTCATACAACGCAATGCTAAATGAGGAAGAGAAGGAGGAAAGGAGGCGCACTAATGAGGATTCTAGTAAGGAGCGCGTGCTCGCCACTCGAGTTGATTACGCGAAGGCAGAGCCCAGCCAACTTGAGAGACTTGTCACAGACCTAGGCAACGTAGTCAATCAGATGACGGACAAAATGAATACAATGGGGCAGCAGATCAGTCAATTGAACAGGCAGACAGGCGACAGCCGGGCTAACTCGAACTTTCAGCGCGCGAACCAAGCTATGGGCGGACCATTTCAGAGGCAGGATTTCCGGTTTCGTCCCCCGGGTCCCCGATTTGGCTCGTTCCCAAACAATAGAGATTTCACCGATAGGAGCCGCGGTCCAATTTCTGGCAGAGTGCAGTGTCACCGCTGTGGGAGAATGGGACACATCGCGCTCAACTGTAGAACGCCCTTCTTTCGAAGTGGTAGGTATGACGGCGCTAACTTGGCCAGGCCGCGACCGAACGAGTATGGTGTTGAAACAATGCAAAGGAGACAGCCTTTCTTCCGATCCCAGAACTTGCTTCCCTTAGGCAATACGCTAGCTAATGGGCAGAATACTGTCAACCAGGTTTCCACTCAGCCTCCCACTGTTGTCTACAAGTACCTACCGCTGTCTAGTGAAGGGAGTGAGGTTAAGTGGGTGCAACCGTCCTTGGAGCGTGTCAGTATGCTGAGCGTAGAAGGTAAGGAAGAGGAGACAGGTGCCAGTCCTGACAAGGCCGGTCATAGAGCGCAAATCAAGCCGCCGACTAAGAACAATGAACACAATAGTGCAGCAGCAAACAGTGACCATTGTAACTCGCCTCCTCCTAGTGACTTTGTGGTAGAGGGGAAGGTAGAGGTTCAGCAAAGTGAGATTTTTGCACACGCGCGCTCGCTCCTGCCAGTGACCATCCAAACCACATTGACCCATCATGATAGCCTGCACTTCAGTGAGGACGGCCTGGCGTACCTCAACCTGAACTTGACTGGCGCCGTGAACGGTTGTTTGACGATTGGTTTCCGACAGGAATTGACCGTCTCCAATAGTGTAGAAGCTCCCTCAACTGAGACCATGCCAACTTCAGAGACAGATGACTTAGGTGCCATCAGTGCTGTAGAAGGCGGTGAGAAGGTGTCATCTTCTGAGTCCACTAAACGGGAAGTTGTTTCGCCTGTAGGAGCCAACATAGTTGTTCCTTCTGAGCGCCCAGATCAACTGCCCAGTAGTCGCAGAAAGTGTGTCTATCGCTTCGATTATCGGCCACTGAACTATGACAGTGACACTGAGGAAAAGCGAGCGGCAGTTCAGTATCTCGAGCGTCTCTTTGGCGCTTCTAGCTCCTCAGGGTCAGAGACCGAAGAGGTCGCTGAGATGGAAGAAGCAGCGTCTGTGGAGACAGACAGTTCCTCCAGACAGGAGCGTGGCGCTGAAACCATACGCCGTTTGTCATCCCTTAATCATCTGAAGCGATCGGCGAGCACACCAATTATCACCGCTGACCAGGTTTTCCTCCCAAAGCGTGCTAAGTCTGCATTGTCTTACTTCCTTCTTTTGTCGTGCTTGCTCTTTCCAATCCCTCTCATTCCCAAGGTGGCTTCGGCGACCAGTCCACCACATCCCATGTTGTGCCACAGTAAAAAAGGAAATGATCTGTGGAGACTGCCCGTCCTGCCAGATTGTCGTGTCGATTCCGATCACACAGACAAGCCTGTAGAGTACGAGAGGCGAATGCTGTTCAAACGAAACCTTCGCCAGTATGAAAGCAAGGCCTGGCATTGTCGAATGGTGCATCAGAAGGTCTCAACGTTCACCTATTTCTTTGACAATAGGCGCCTTAAGAAGGAACAACTGACAGAGTTGACTGTCAGCATCCCCGAGTGCAAGCGAATGATAGAATTCCAACGCTGCAGCGCAGGCTCGCTCCACAACAATGAAGGATTGTGGAGAACGAACAACGCTCTCAATTGGTACTACCCAGGAGGCGCCTGGCACTGTTGCCGTTGGTATGACTTTGAAGCCTCCAATTGTTTCCTGTATGAGACCTCTGTGTTCAAGCGGCACCACGAACCGCACTTGCAATCTGCTGTGGTAGGTGTGGAGCACTGTCGCTATCAGGACGGCGAATGCGTGCTGACAGATGGAAGCGCCCTAATTTGGCAACCCAATACGACCGAGCGATGTGAATATGTACCTTGGCGTGAAGTAGGAGGCGAGGTTCTTGGCAAGACGTGGCTTTCGAAGGATCACACGCTTGCGCTGACCACTGAGGCGACCGCTGCAAGGATGCGAAGTTGCGAAGGCGCAGGCAGGATCAACCAGGTTCTGATCAATTCCGAACAGGGAATAGCGTACAAGGTGATCGGGCGCGGTAGCCAGAGAAACCCTGCTGCGAAAGTGGCTAGGCGAAAGCGAGAGGCAACTAAGACAGGGGTTGTGATGTCAGATGAATTGGCAAGTGAGATGCAGGCTTTGGAAGTAGGCACCAGAAGGAACATCGAGTTCGCCTTCCGTCACGCCGCGCTAAGTAGTTGTCAGAACTTCAATACTATCATGACCTATCTACTCGGCCTTGTTGTCACGCATCCCACCATGGCTGTTCGGCATTTGCTGGGCAATCAGGCTCTCATAGCCCGTTCTAGCGCCGAGATTGTAGAGGTCTTCCCTTGTACTGAGATCGCTGAGTCAGACTACCAATTTCTCCCAATGAACGCCTCGTGCACCAAAGAGATTCCGGTGCGCTTCAGTGCAGGTGATCGATCCCTCATTGGATTCATGGACACGAGGACCAATGTTGTCGTTTTGCGAGGCACAACTGAGGCCTGTGCTCTGACAAAGAGCATTCCAATTTCAGTAGGCGGTAGGAACTTCATTTATCACGGTGACACTGGCAATTTAGACGAAATTGACATTTCCCATCTTCCTGAACTCAACATTGTGCACTCTAATTTTTCTGGCCATTTGAAATTGGAACCAACTATTTTCAAAGAAATTGTTATGTATCAACTGAGCGATTTCGACACGCATAGCCGGCTATCAGAAGTATTAGCCGAATACCACAGACAGGCCAAAATTTTGAACTTTTTAAGTCAACCACTTGAAGCCACCGATTTCGCTGGTTCAGTAGAAGCCGATGTGCTCAGCCATAACATAGTTTCACGCGGTTTCTTTGGGTTTTTGAGCGGGTTAGGCTTTGACACGTATCAGTTCTGGGTATTTGTTGTGTGTTGCAAGGTCACCATAGGTGTGCTCTTCAAACTCCTGCTGCCGAAGTTTCTTAGAAACAAACTTACTGTGTACTGCTGTCCTCCGCGAGATTCCTCAGCAACGACTGAGACTGACACTCGCCAGTCAATGACATTTTTTCGCTATCTAAGACCTATTCTTAAGCGCGACAGGCCACTAAATCAGTCGGTGAGGTTCTCTGACTTGACTGATCGTGTTTGTGAGCCAATTTACGATGAGGTAGCGAAGGAAGTAGCTTCTAAGCAAGTCACGCCTGCCCAGTCGCGAGTTAACATTACAACCTCAGCAGATTCCGATTCTGTTATCCCTGCTGAACCTATTGTTGGTCCCTCGAGTCAGTCAGTTCATTCGACTGCTGTCAAGCCCTTCTTCTATCGCAAAGCTAAGGACACAGCCCATCCCGAAGAGGAACCCTATGTTGCCATCTCCAGCGAGTCGCGAATGTTGATGCTGCAGTCAGGTGTCATGCTTGAGCCACTGACGCAAAGTTCCCCCTGCAGTTCGTCCCAATTGAAGGTCAGTGAGATCCACGTGACGGTTGAGGATCATCACATTTTGACAGGCTTCATCGACACAGGTTCTAGTTTGACCGTAATGCCATTGCAGTTGACGAGGAAGCTAGCAATCTTCCCTCT
>JASAMZ010004110.1:0-14228 GCA_030248115.1 Linhomoeus sp. GSCO2_2 | reverse complement strand
GCACCAAGAGAAGTGTTTACTGATCTCTGAAGAGCGAACTGTTAGTTCTTGCATACTGGTAATGTGATTGCTCGCCTATGCTCCGAGTTTCAACTATTCTACCGTAACCCAATTCAGGTCAACGAGAACGGTACCGAAGCCGCCGCTGCCACAGCTCTGACATTCATGCTGACTTCCGCCAGGTTTCCCATTCCGAAGAGCTTCATCGCCGACCATCCATTCGTGTTCGGTCTCAGACATGAGGCAAGCAAGCAGTGGCTATTCTTGGGAAGTCTGACCAATGTGTGACAGTGTGTTGCGATGGAACTATAGCAGATATACCTACAGTATACTGGAAAAGGTGTCTGTGTCTGTGGGCTGAATGGGGAGTCGTTTTGCTGGAGTTGCGGTTTCAGAGAAAACAAAGGCTAAGCAGAAGCATACGATTTATTTACTGCTTCTGTGTGTATATGGTGCAAATTCACTGGGAATGCGCGCATAGATTACAGTGTAGCAAACGTCACAGACTACACATCGCTTACATCGCCGCACTGGAACAAGCGCACAAGCAGCATGTAAGGTAGGCTACAGTACAATCAGACCTATGCGTATGTAGGTACCTAATATTTGGCACAAGACAAGGTACACCGACTAGGACGCACGTTCGAACCTCTTCCTATCGTAAACAACGAAATCGTCATCATCGACAACGCGAACTGTCATATCGAAATAGGAGTTCTGATGCAAAATGCAGCTTTTCCTTCCCTCTGAATAACTAAAGGAAATACATACAGGCAGGCCTTGGCACCTCCTTTCACACTCTTCCACAGATGACACGTCTCCACGAAAGCTCTGCAACATTGGCTCGGAAATCCTCTTGTTTTGTGCCGCCAATTCCATAGCAGCGAAGGAGGAATCTGGAATCGCATCATTCTCATCACTCACTCATGAAACACTTTTCACACTGATGTCTCGCGATTCTGACGCTGCTCTTTCACTGTCAGAGTCACCCCATTGTCACTGTGCCACCCTTGACCTCTCACTCACTGTGCTGGCAAACGACGGCGTAGTGCACGACGTGGACGTGATACTTGCCCGGCACGTCGTTCAAGAGGCCGTTCCTCTTCAGTAACATTGCAAAGTCTTCGTCCCCTCTTTCTCCATGGCCATGGTCGTCCGGTTGGCCGTTGGCCCAGCGCAGCCCGTATGGCAACCAGGAGGACAGACCTGTTTACAGAGGTTTCAAGTTTCAAGTCAGTCAGAAGTACAGTATTCTCACAAGTGTCAGTGGAGCAGCCTTCTTTCTGTCTAATGGTCCAACGCCAGTTGTCGACCGTCCTCACAGCAGGCTGGAGCTGCTGCAGGCCGACCCATGCGCCAGCCCATGGGTGGTCATGCGGCTGGAGAAGTATGGGTTGGATAGCGCCTACTTCCTGTGGCGTCAAAGCCACCGCCATGAAGCCTTCGTCTGCAACGGATTGTGCGTGGCAAGTGAAGCAAGCACGCACGCACGCATACACAAGAACGGACGAACGAACGAACGAACGAACGAACGAACGAACGAACGAACGAACGAACGAACGAACGAACGAACGAACGCACGCACGCACGCACGCACGCACGCACGCACGCACGCACGCACGCACGCACGCACGCACGCACGCACGCACGCACGCACGCACGCACGCACGCACGCACGCACGCACGCACGCACGCACGCACGCACGCACGCACGCACGCACGCACGCACGCACGCACGCACGCACGCACGCACGCACGCACGCACGCACGCACGCACGCACGTACGCTGGATGCATACAGCATTGTAGCTCCGTCTATAAGGGTTGTTCCATCGGCAACCACTTACTTGACTCGCAGTACTTCCTGCCATCTTCGAAGCCCTCATTGCCCCCAGTCAAGCTGTTCACCGATAAACAGCGATTGTGAGTTGTCAAATGACAGCCTGAACATGATGTGAGCGTCAGCCGCTAATAGACCTACGGGGGGGAGTACTATATTCTAGTCTGTGTTCAAAACTTGAACCGTTTGAGCAACGCTCTCCATATTTTCCCATTGGGCAGCAGGGCTGCACGGCGCAAGTTGTCACAACAGAAGCCGCACGCGACTTTAGGGCTTTGCGGTTCTCTCCTTGTTTCCTCGTCGGTTTCAGTGCCAATAGGAAGACAACTGTGACCAGCAGTATTACCACCAGCACTGTTGCAGCCGCAATAAGCTTCTTCTCGCTTTCCTCTCGTGTTGCCCACCACGCCCTGAGCGTACAATATTCGTTAGGCACACATAATACGCAATCAATGAATTTCTTTCACTGTAGCGCCCACTTCAATGGAGTGAGCGCAAAGCTTGGCAGCGCAAGTCGTCGGAGTCCAGCGTACAGTATATCGCCTTTGCCTATCATGGCTTGTCTGCTAGGCTAGGATTGTGGCAGGTACCTATGTACCCTACGTGAATCTGCATTAGTTAATGCAGGTCAGTGGCGAGCGGTCGTGGTGGCAAGCCGAGTTGCATTCGTTTTTGCGCCCCTTGGTGTCATATATCCAGCACCAATGATTGACCCACCTCACTATGGCTAACAGAAATTCGTTGCGGTGGTAGGTTCATATGCGCAAAAGAAAGACCAATGTACACAAGGTTTGGAAGCAACGCAGAACGCTTAAAGCAAAATTCCTAAGACACATTACTTGGATAGGTGGCCAACAATGAGCAAACTCCCTCATTGTGTTAACACATCCTCATAAACTCCTTGTATTCATGTGTGGGTGCGGGCGGGCGGGCGGGCAGGCGGGCGTGCGTGCGTGCGTGCGTGCGTGCGTGCGTGCGTGCGTGCGTGCGTGCGTGCGTGCGTGCGTGCGTGCGTGCGTGCGTGGGTGCGTGCGCGCGTGCGTGCGTGCGTGCGTGCGTGCGTGCGTGCGTGCGTGCGTGCGTGCGTGCGTGCGTGCGTGCGTGCGTGCGTGTAACCGTGGCGTTTGTGCGTTGTCGATTGTCCACAAAAGTTAGGCTGTCGCACTTCGGTAGCCGGTTTGTTAAAATCTAGGCCGATGCAACATCGCTAGATGATGGCAGAGGTGCTATTTCAAACAACGCGGTGATCAAGTGTCTAAATAGTGGCCGCAAGCCAATAACACGGTTGAGGCAACAAATAATTGCCAGCAATGGCCAGCTCACACAACGACTACTATACGAATCATGTCGGCCGATGTTGCATACTTAGTTCAGACGGACGCTGAAGAAACGGCAGAGCAAAACAAGGCCATGCATGTTCGAGGTGTTGGAACATTTGCTGATGGCATGATCCAAACGGTGGTTTCGAAATTCAGGTAAAATTTCTTCAAACTCCTCAGATAAACTGGACGGTGAAGAGATGAGCAAACCATTACCTAAAACAGAACTGGTCTCCCATTCGCATTCCAGAATTGTTCGCAACTGGTTGCTGCAGAGAAGCCCCAATCAACAAAGAGCTATTGTGGCAGTTGTGGTCTGTTGTCTGGTGGTATTTCTGCTAGTGCTACTTCTGTGTACAGTAGGAGCTGGCCCGGATAACGTTATCAAAGGTACGCGGCCTTTAATCCTCCTATACATTGTGCTAGCATGTAAGTCCACATACAAACTGTACACACAAACGCACAATGTGTGCATGCAAATCTACCTAGATTGGCTTCAGATGACAACGCTTGTGTTGTGGAACCATGTTGCCAAATGGGGACTCATGGAGCAGACTGCAAGAAAGGTAATCACGACGACAGGATCCAACAACTTCCATTAACGTCGGAACTTCAAAATTTCGAAATGGCAAAATTTGCAGAGTGCTCACTGACGGTGCACAATCGATGCCTGACAATCACGCACTTGCTTGGGTATGAAGGCACTTTCGCCAAGGCTGAGAGTCATTGCGAAAGAGGTGCGTGTGGTTAAACCTGCCTTGACTTTGCATCACATCTTCCAAGTCCTTACAATGATGAAAATGACCTTCCAATTGCCTTAGATGGAGGATTCATGGCAGTGTCAGTGACACCACAGGAGTTGGCAGCCATTCATCCATTACTGAAACACCAGGTAGATGAACCCAACCTGTGGAAATGGAGCGGCGCATGGATAGCCTTGAGACAACACCAGCCGGCCACCGCTCCGGGCCAGAACTGGAATTGGGTCTTTGGTATGCAAGTTTAAGTATGTTGCACTGTATAGAAACTTACAATACTGACCACACAGAAGTTTCATTAACAGGCAACTCCCTGTGGCCAGCATACGGCCTACGCTGGGCGGAGAAAGAGCCGAACGACTCAGCCGGAACCCCAAATGTGGAGAATGGAGAAGAAGACTATGCAACGTCGGCCAAGAAAGCCAACGGGTCGCTAAACGACGCAGTTCTCTTTCATACCGCCAGGGAATATGCCGTAGTCTGCCAGCACAGTGAGTGGAGACGCACGCACGCACGCACGCAAGCACGCACGCACGCACGCACGCCTCGCGCTCGTTCGGATTGCAAGCTGCGTTTTGGCAGTGTGCGCACAGTCCCTATGCATACCCATAGGTGTATGTCCAGTAGTGCATTGTGTGACGCTGCGCCACGATTGGCGTTTGCTAGTGGTATGATGCGAACTAACTTGCGAGCACAGCACAGAACTGGTACATCGTACACTTGAAATTCGAAAGGTTTAGATACGTCGTTCGCCCCAATGAAGATAGTGGCTTCGGGCTCGAACCCTCCACCCGACGTTCAGCAGCCTTTGTGGAGTGCAAACTGCCAGCGAGTGCGAGAGGAAATGCCAGAATGAGCCACCCTGCATCGCCTTCAGCCATTCAAGCCGTTTGAAGAAGTGTTTGCTTCATCAAAACTCCTACTTTGACATCACCGTCATCATTGTTGAAGACGCTGATTTTATCGTGTTTGACCGCCAAGTTTTCAGCTCGAAGTCTTGATTATCAGACGGTTCGATTGACAAGAGACCATATCTCGGACTGTTATCAGGAACTGTAAACAGAAGTCTTTCATTGATCACCAAACAATCCATCAACATTTTCGATCTCTCAGTCATCCTCTGGCACGATTCGATGACTACCGGTCGTCAGAGGTGCTGGCGCGGTTTCCGGTCGAGGGCAAGTGAACATATGCTGTGGTCGCAAGCGCATGCGTGTAGACCCCTGGCTGAAACTCGCCACCCTGCGGCCTCGCGTTCCAAACTGCTGCCTTTCCTGTCGCTGTCGATCTTCCATCGCTTGCTTGAGTAAGTGTAGCTTCTCTTGGGTGAACGTCAGTCTTTTAGAGGCCCGTCTCTGGCGAACCTCTTGGAGCAGAATGAAGGCAGCCAAAGCAACTGTAGCAGTGGTGAAACAGAGGGCGTGGATCGCTAGTGCCCAGACGACTGCAAGGAAAGGTTGACTGGGCAAGTAGTGGTAGTTGGGAAGGGCAGTTCTTCATGGAAGAATTCATTAAAAGAACTCAAATAATAACTCATTGTGTAGTCGGCGCTAGTGTATTGTACATGATTGATCATCATACGAGTGGCAGTTGTCGTGAATTATAAACTAGAACAAGAAGAGCTCACTCCGCATCAGGTCAGCCTCCATCGTATTAATGAGTTTCCATGGGAGTGCCAACAAACCCAAGGGAGGCTATGGTTTGGTACTGTTCATAAGCTACTTCTAGCCTACGGTTTTACTGACTTCCTGTAGTCTATTTACGTCCCGATGAGCGTAAGGGTGATTCTACCTCTGGCGATGAGCAAATTATTCACCGAGCGCTGACTGTCTGAACAACAAAGTACTGACAACAGCTAAGGGCTTCATCTTGATTTTCGACGACGGCAATGATGACAACAACAAGATAATTCGTGGAATAGTTGAACAGGATAAGAGCAGTCTGGCCGAACTGGCATGGAGGAAGACCGCTCGCAAAATAACTGAACTATCTATTTCATAGCCGTTGCGCCATTGTTTCTTTGGTGTGGAGCTCCGCATCATCCACCTTAGCGACAATCTTTTCTCCAGTGTACTCCTTATGTGCAACACATGACAACCATGCAGTGAAAACAACCAACACCTTTAATGGGCCTAGCAGGTAGCCTCATCTCTTTTCACTTCATCGCATTTAATGATCATGGAATTAATCTTGTCTGTGATTCTTCCTTTAACCAGCCGCACTGATCAAAGCTGGAATGGTTTGCTGCCACTTGCCATCTCTAAGGTAGGCCTTCTCAACTTCCTTTCCGGCGTGTTTGATCTTGTCCTTCAGTTTGCTGAACCAGCCTCTCTTCTGTACGTTTCTTTTCCCTGCCATGGCGATCAACGCTGGAACCGTCTTCTGCCACTTTCCATCCCTCCAATAAGCCTTTTCGACTTCCTTTCCAGCATGCTTGATTTTATCCTTCAGTTTGCTGAACCACCCTCTCTTCTGCAAGTCCCTCTTTCCAGCAGCACTGATCAAGGCTGGAATGGTCTGCTGCCACTTGCCATCTCTGAGGTAGGCTTTCTCAACTTCCTTTCCGGCATGCTTGATTTTCTCCTTCAACTTGCTGAACCACCCTCTCTTCTGCAAGTCCCTCTTTCCAGCAGCACTGATCAAGGCTGGAATGGTCTGCTGCCACTTGCCATCTCTGAGGTAGGCTTTCTCAACTTCCTTTCCGGCATGCTTGATTTTCTCCTTCAGCTTGCTGAACCACCCTCTCTTCTGCAGGTCCCTCTTTCCGGCTGCACTGATCAAGGCTGGGATGCTCTGCTGCCACTTGCCATCTCTGAGGTAGGCCTTCTCAACTTCCTTTCCGGCATGCTTGATCTTGTCCTTCAACTTGCTGAACCACCCTCTCTTCCGCAAGTCCCTCTTTCCGGCAGCACTGATCAAGGCTGGAATGGTCTGTTGCCACTTGCCATCTCTGAGGTAGGCCTTTTCAACTTCCTTTCCAGCATGCTTGATCTTGTCCTTCAGCTTACTAAACCACCCTCTCTTCTGCAAGTCCCTCTTTCCAGCAGCACTGATCAAGGCTGGAATGGTTTGCTGCCACTTGCCATCCCTCCAATAAGCCTTCTCAACTTCCTTTCCGGCGTGCTTGATCTTGTCCTTCAGCTTGCTGAACCACCCTCTTTTCTGCAAGTCTCTCTTTCCAGCAGCACTGATCAAGGCTGGAATGGTTTGCTGCCACTTGCCATCCCTCCAATAAGCCTTCTCAACTTCCTTTCCAGCATGCTTGATCTTGTCCTTCAACTTGCTGAACCACCCTCTCTTCTGCAAGTTTCTCTTTCCAGCTGCGCCACTGCCGGCTCTCTTCTGCAAGTCTCTCTTTCCAGCCGCGCTGATCAAGGCTGGAATGGTCTGCTGCCACTTGCCATCTCTGAGGTAGGCTTTCTCAACTTCCTTTCCAGCATGCTTGATCTTGTCCTTCAGCTTGCTGAACCAGCCTGCTTGCGCAGTATACGACCCAACGAGGAGGATCGCAAGAATGGGAAGGACCTTCATAGCAGAAGGCTCGACCAAGCTTGTTATTGGATAAAATTATTGTGGAAGAAGTGATCTTCATTTGGCGCTCATGCCCTTTTATGCAGAGCTGGTTGATGTTATTCTCGATGCTCAGCCCGTGTACGTCAATTTACACAGCTGACATTCATACAGAGTGTCCAAAAGACCGGACCAATGGTGCTTCGCTAGGCCATGCTGGAATAGCAAGTCCCAAGGTCCCGACTATATTAGCCCACGCAGTGCAGTACCTTCTCTTGCAATCTGCTGCTACCAGTAGCGCTGACACGAAAGAATGTAAGAAAGCAAAGCTGTTACAACAAGAGACACGGCAGGATTTTCCCTTTGTTCATTCACACTGATTTATACAGCTGGAATACGATTGCGGTTGGCGGTGCTCGCACCAACCAGTAGCAATGTAACAGTGTGCAAGACAAAAGCAAGGTGGTGTATCGCAGGAAAACTACAATGGTGACAGGAATATTCATGTCGTGCACGAAATACGCACCCCTTAACCAATTCGACAGCAAAGGGGAATTGCAGCTGTCAAAATAATCTCTCAAGACTGGAAACATCGTCCCTTTCTAAGTACTTCTGTTACCACCGACTTAGGACTATCAGCTACCAAAGTATGTATGTGTGCGTAATAAGAACTTTCGGCGCGTGCACACCCGGTGTCGGAAATGTCACTTCATGAGCAGGTGAAGTAAACCATGCAAACGCACCACAGAATGGCACCCCCTTGAGACGAAAATAAATTAACCATTCATCCAGTATACAGTAGCACACCTTATTGGTCTAGTGTAAGTGATGTTGCCCACGTTATTCAAGCAATGACACAAAAGTATGGGGGTTATAATACCTCCACTGCCGCAACTCGCCTTGCCTTAGCAAACGTTGCTAGGCCTAACATCAGTGAAAACAAGCGCGCACGTCGTTGAACGCGCAGCGTAATCGTCACCAATCTGCAACGCTGCGAATGCAGACTGTTTACTGAGTGCGATGTGCTATCCGTAGGCGATCTAGCTAGCGATTAGGGGTTCCAACGGGCGCCCGGCCCGGCCCCATCTGTCGTAATAACGCATCACTGCTATCAAGTTGTCTGCATCAGAGGTTCAGCAACAGTTCACTGCATGAGTGTTGAGACAAACCACCCACCCAATACTTCTAGCGAGTACGATCGAAGGTGAGAACTGTTGATTGGTTCTATTTCACGTGCATGCTCACTCAGCGTCCTGTTGCGGGTAACCAACAGAAAACACATCGGCGCACCTGCGTCTTTGTCAATAATGTCAGAACAGAATACGGGTTAGTTTGTCGCATCATTTTCGTACAAAGCAAGGAGCCCAATTATCGCACGTCGTGATGAAATCTATAGTTCGCATCTGGAATTATCAGCACAGCCAAACAGGTTCCTTGGCCGAAGCAGCGAACAAAACTTGCATTCCTTGCGAAGCAGAAAGCATTCTTGGGGACAGTGCGAAATCGCTAGCTTTGACTCTTGAACAGGTTTCGCCCTTCGAAGACGCTGACTTCGTCTTGTAGTGGAGGGACCGGAGTATATAGTGCGGCGTCTTCAGACTTCCCATTCGTGCTTGCGGAATCAATGACCTCCAACGAATTTCTCAGAGCGTCGCGAGTCTTGACCCGCAGTGTGTCAGAGGGAAAGACGCGCTGACTCGACGCTGACGCCCTTCTTTCGCTTCGCGATCTGGCGAACGTCAGCTCCGGACACGGCTTGGGAATGGGATGGAAGTCTCGACTGTAGGACCCTTCAGACGACTTTCTGAAGCAAGCAGTGATCAGCAGGGTGGCCAATCGAAACGTATTTTAGTTTCAGTTTTAGTTTCAGCCAAAATTACGATTTGGCCTAGTTTCAGTTTCAGTAACTGAAACTGAGTAGCAGTTATTGAATGTCTAGAGTTTTGCCATGAATTGCTTAAATCTATGCTTAAGTGTTGACAGTCTGCGGATTCAAGATCAATTCTGAACCTTCATTAGCTTCTTCAGTATTTAGAAGAACGATGTGACGATGGTGTGGACAAAGAGTCTACATTAGTCGTAAAATGTGGTCAGTACTTTATGAAAATATGCTAAGATTTTGCAGAATCTCAACATTGCATCACTGAACCTAAATTGTGAGTTTCAGTTTTAGTTATATCGTCCGACTCAGTTTCGATTTTGTTTCACTTTCAGTTGGCAGATTGTACTTCTACTGGCCACCCTGGGAAAGGTCAATTATGACCGCGACAAAATGGATTTGTTCGCGAAATCACTGTAACCTTCTCTGTGCTTCTTTGCTGCAAGTCGTTGAGGTGGAGCTCTGTTCAGAGGTTTTCTTGCTAATATCAGAAGCGCTGTCGCTTCTCTGCATCCGCAGCACAATGATAACAACAGTGATCAGCAAGAAGGCAGTGCAGAAGGCGCTTATCACGCTGCTGGCGCAAACTGAAGAGATCAGTGAGCAGACAGCACGAATACAATATTTAGCTAGCCAAAGCAAACTTTCCCTACCCAGCCACACTGCAGCAGAGGGAATGGCAGTCGCTTGCATTGTGTTAAAGGGAAGCAGTATTCACGTAAGCAAACTAAGAAGACTGTGCCACTTGCGCAACTCGAGTACGTAGCTGCGTCCCCCTCTCAAACAATCATGCAAGGGCGGAGACTTATGTATGATTCCGGCTTCAGGTGTGTCCCTATCATCATAAGCAGTGGTGCAGGTGAGTAACTTTTGTTGAGAGCTGCTGTCATACCGGGCCTTTCGAAAGTCGCAACCCGTTGCTCGCTAGAGTATCCACTAGGCAAGCGGACAATATGGCAGCGTCGGCCGCGTCGCGCGCGAATTCAAACGCGACAGCGTCATTGCGTCCCTCCTCCTGGCGCGTTGGCAGATTAAATCAGACCCGATTGAAACAGGTAGCATGCGCACATCGAAACAATCATTAATCAGAAATGGGGGGGGGGGGGGGGCTGACCACGCAAGAAAGCCCAGCCTGCTTGCCTAAGCCCTCTTGCATCATTGACGCACCTCCTTTATGTTGCTTGGGATGCCGACACATTGTCAGGCTTCCTGTACCTCGTTAAGAGCACCGCTCCCTCACCATTAGTAGCACATGAAACCATTACTGGCTTGCTGGTTGAAATTAGCTATAGCCAGGCCATTCTATCAGTGTCACAATGGAGTTCTCCAACACCAGTACAACTGCCAATGAGCAGTGCGAAGTCGCGGACGCTTACATAACAAGCGTCGCCATCCACGTTGTCGAACTTCTGCTAGTGTCGGCCAATGCCATTGGTCTGTCTGCCAGCGTTCTATTTATAGCCCTCATCCTCCACTGTCCATCATACCATCTGCACTTGCGATGCGCCTTGTTCTCCAGTGGTTACTTGTTGACTGTGTACCTGCTGATGAAGTCGCTACAGCACGTCGCGAACTGGACCCGATACTTGATCAACGTTGACAGCACCAACTGTGGGGATTACCGTGAGTTCGCAACTTGGCCGCGGTGTGCCTTCGTTGGTACTGATCCTGGCTTGCCCGTTCAGTCATGTCACAACCATCCTGCTGCTGGATCACCTGTGTCACCAACTACTGTGGATTCTGCCTGGCCTTCTCTTACCTCGGCATCTGCATCGAACGAATGTGGGCAACCATTGACTACAAGAGCTACGAGAAGAAAGTGTCGCTGTTGTTCCTCGCCTTCGTCATAGCCATTCCAGCAAGTGTCAATTGCATAGAATGATGGTAGCGTATGTACATCTCCATGTAAGTTTTCCTCTTCCGTTTCAGCACGTGGGATCAATGATACGGAACGCCGAGCGATACATCCGGGTTGCTGCAGAACCTAGTCTACCGATCGCTCTCTGCCGGCCGGGCTCGATCACTGCCTTTCGACCCTCCTCTCAATGGTCGAACCATGTGATCCTTCTGATCAGCGGGCTACTGAATGTCGCTCTGTTGGTCTTGCTGACCGTTCTCGTCTATTGGAACAGCTTGAATCAGCGGAAGACGCTGGCTCGATCTAGAGCGAACAAGGTGGCTGTGTCAAAAGAGCTGAGCAGTCGCTACCAGTTGAGGGAGAACGTCAAGACCACCAAGGCGATGCTTCGAATCATGGTGGTGCAGTTTCTCTGCTTCGCCTTTCCTCCAGGACTGTCAGCGAGCCGCCGAGCAGGACTGTTCGACCCGTTCATCGGAGAAGGTAACGTGTGAGCAGAGTGGCTGCGGCAACTGACGTGAAACGACTGACGCGACCAGCGGAGTCGCTTCAGGCGGTCAGCGACTCATGTTTGTCATCGCCATCCACGAATTCGGCAAGGTCAGCGTCCCAATCTGCGCTATAGCCTTTCTCGTCCTCTTCGCGAGGAGCAGTGCCGTTCTGCGGGCCCACGCGAGAGGCAAGCTACCGAAACGACTCGCCGAGCTGCTGTTTGGAGAGCCGCTGGCTGACGCTCCACTGGGCTCTAGAGACGCCGACGCCGCCAATAAAACAGAGAAGTATTTTGAGGAGTTGAAGAAGGCTTGGAGCTAGGTTGCGCTGTGGATCGTTTTGTATAAGTTGGAGCGTGGCATAAACTGCTTTGCTTGTGCGTGGTAAGTACATGTGGGGTGGGTGGGGGCATCATTTGGTCTAGGTTGCGCTGCAGGACGATTTCGAGAAGCGTTGCACGTGGTGTTGTTGGGCTTCTTTGTAAGAGCTTGCGATCCTTCTGCATCGCACTAGCGCGCAAACGTGAACGAGTAGCGAGAATGTGAACTGCTCGCATGACTACATGTGTGACTACGTATCTCTACAAACCAGAGAACGAGTTCTGGAGTGTGTCGTGCGTGTCCAGGATTCCAATTGGTGCTCGCGGAATCAAAGATCAACAATGGCTCCTTCAGAACGTTGCTAGTCTGGACGCAGAGTGTGTCTGTCTATGAATGACGCGTTGACTCGACACTTCTGCTCTTCTTCCACTTTATGATCTGACGAAAGCCAGTTTGTTAGGTATGGTAGCAAAACTGAGAAGACTAAGAGTGAGCTACTTGCACCTCAAACTCCCAAACAACCATGCAAGGGCAGAGTGGTATGATTCCGGCTAAAGGGCAGTCTTGTCATTCATGACGCGATGCAGCAGGTGAGAAGGTTCTGGTGGAAGATCTGCAATATTCATGTCGCCCACGAAATATGCATCGTCATTTATCTGCAATTTTGCCAGGGCAGATTGCTTATCTGCGAGGTGCTGTGTGTAGGAGATCTATGTAGCTAACGATTGTTTGTGTGGAGACAGACCGACGCGACGCGCAACGACATCTGTATGACGTGTGTTTGTTGGAATAGGTCGGCATCGTGGGTAGGTCGTCATCAATCTCAGTGTTCCAGTTTCTATTCAGTGTTGGCCACCCAAAAGGACAATGTCAGTGGTACGATCGAATGCGACGCACTGTTGACCGCCCTCTTTCACATAGTACAGCCAATAGTACAGCAAGCGTCCTGTTGCGAGCTACAGTACATATGTCACCTCGTGAAAGCAAGCGAAGACACCCGACTCACCTGCGTCTTTTTCAACAATGTCAGAAAAAAAATTTGGTATATCATTTCGTACAAGGCAAGCAACATTATGTTACGTCTCTACTGAGGCGTGCGCCATGGTGAACATTGAACAACACGAGCGTGCATGTGCGTGTCACACAAACGCCTTTTCAGTACTCTATATCACTAGAAGCCCACGGCCTGTTGCAGTTCACGTCTTGGATTATCACCACAGTCTACCATTGAAATATCTTTCTTGGTTGAAGCAAAGAACAGAAGCTGAATTCCAAGAGCAGAAAGCTTCCTTAGGGACAGTGTGGAATCGCTCAGCCTTGACTCTTGAACAGTCGTGTCCCTTCGAAGATACTAGGTTCGTTTTGTGGTGGAGGCCGGAGGGACCGGGGTATATAGTGCGGCGTCTTCAGACTTCCCAGTCGTGCTTGCGGACTGGTAAAATCTGAATGAGTGCACCCCTTTTACTGACTGAGTGCACCCAACATAAATCTGCTGGCGCCCAGAATTACTGACTGCGTGCACCCCACGAAATTACTGACTGAGTGCACCCCACTCATCGGCACTCTTGTGACGGGCGCTCTATAAACTTCAAGCAGGATTCTCGTTTGAATTCAGGCTATGCTTAGGCTCGCCCTGCGCCCACAGTTCACAAGAATCAGTCGGCGTCGCAGTCTGGCGGGTCGAAACTTAGGCTTAACGCGACCGGTGACCGACTTCAGGGCGCGCGGATTTCTCAGAGCGTCGCGAGTCTTGCTTGACCGCTGGTCGGTTGTGGTTGTGTCGGTGGGAAAGACGCGCTGACTCGACGCTGACGCCCTTATTTCACTTCGCGACCTGGCGAACGTCAGCTCCGGACACGGCTTGGGAATCGAATGAAGACAGGAAGGATGAGTTATGGTATGGATTTACTCACTACATCGTCCCTCTTAGGCACCTTCTCTGTGTCTCTTTGCTGCAAGTCGTTGAGGTGGATCTCCTTTCAGAGGTTTTCTTGGCAACCTCAAATGTGCGGCCGTTTCTCTGCATTCGAAGCACAACGATAATTGCAGTCAGCAGTGACCAGTAGGAAGGCGGTGCAGAAGGCGCTTATCACGCTGCTGACCCAAACTGAAGAGATCAATGAGCAGGCAGCAAGAGTACAATACTTGCCAAACTAAGGCAACCGTTTCCTACCCAGCCACACTGCAGCTGTGGGAATACCAGTCGCTTGCATTGTGTCCAAGCAGCAGTGCCTACAAATGCATCTATCGCAA
>JASAMZ010004109.1:0-38243 GCA_030248115.1 Linhomoeus sp. GSCO2_2 | reverse complement strand
TGGTTACTACTTCGTTCAGTTACGTATTGCTGGGTGGCGTAGTTTTCCTTCGCCGGTGCTGGCAGAAAATCCGGCCAGCAGTCGGGGGTTCCTCGGCGTTGCAGTGGTCGTGCGGGGGAAGCTCATATTCTACAAAGCGAAAGGGCGCGTCATCAATGCCGACATGATGTTCGCGAAATTCGGCCTGACGATCGAGCAATACGACAAACTGTGGTCAATGGCGAGCGACCCACCCGAGCGTAAGTTCGATTTCATCAATAAATTGTGAGCGCGATCTGCAGTCGCGGGGCAACGTTTGGTGCTGCGCGATACCCAGTTGTGACAGCCCCAATGTCGCGTGTTAGATCAAGGGGCAAACATTCCTTTGCAGCGGTCAGTCGTCGCGTGGGCTGGATCGCCGCGGCGAATGCCCGTCCCGACGTCTGCGATTTGACGCTCGGCGAAATCGAACAGAGGAGGCGAGAGTGGATCGCGTCGTCGCCGACGGTACGAGCTCTATCCGTGCATGCGGATCGAGGGAACGGGCGTCAGGCGTTCAGATAGGTGTGTCAACGGTTGTGCAGGAACCGTCGTCTTCGCTTCCCTCGTTGACGATGGCGGGGCGCAGTGCAACTGTGTCACGAGCGTCATCCGAAGATCGTGAGCTAGACGTCGACAGTGACGACGAGATTACGAGCGTCGTCGTCAGCCCCACCAAGCGGTACGCGGTCAAGAGCGGGTCGGTGGTGGAACGCGTTGGAAGTGGGGGCGTCAACGAGTATTTGGAGGACTATCCTTTGCTGAAGTCTTGGGGTGGGCTTGCGTAGCCGTAACGTCCAGCGGCATACCAAAATGTTCGGACGGTGTTCAGAGGCAGTGCAGATGCCCGAGGTGTGCAGGGCATCGAGGGATGAAGGGCTCATAACGCTGTGGTACAACAAGGGGAAAGCCAATCGATTCCTCAAGAGCACGAAACCGCCCCGGAAGGTCGTCTACACGAGAAAGAAGTGCCCGCTCCCACAGGGTATGGTCGCGTCAGGCCCCGACAACGAAACCGGCGAGGACATCAAACAACTGTGAGTGTAGAAGCGGAACTGTCATACGGGTGGGCGCTCGCACAACCAGTGTTAGGTAGTGACCGCCGCACTAAACCTGTTGCGTGATGACATGTGGATCGCGTCAGTGGCGTCTCCGCCGCTACGACTAGCCGCCTCACGCTGTGAAGTTCGAAGCGATGCTACACGCCTCGGCGCTTCAGCAACTAGAACCTCCGACGGCGGAGGGGACATGCATTTTGCACGAGGGGAACATGTTGTACACCCGCTTCCTGTGCAAAATGTGTACCCCGGGGTACACGTATAGTACATGTATTGCAGGGGTGCAAATGTTTCGTCACACCGGCAATTTGCACGAGGGGAACATGTTGTACACCCGCTTCCTGTGCAAAAATGTGTACCAAATGTTTCGTCACACCGGCAATAAACCAACTGGTTGCAGGCGCGACGAAATGATGCTGGTGCGCTACGGGAAACGCCCCAACGACAGAGGATAGGGAGCAGTCGATACGATGAACCGCACTACAGCCCCCACCTGGTGAAGACGGCGGAAAATCGCCGTTTAGCTGCCGACCCAGTCGTGAAAATAACATGTGTACTTACGGCTGGGGTTTTCGTTTGTTCTATTTTGGTGTAAAACGGAAGCGTCGCTCGGTTGTGATAAGTGGGTGTGTAGTCTTTCAACTCTACGTGATCGTGTATACAGCGCGTACGTTAGCCGTGCGATATAAGCGTCGGTGTCGCTTCGGAAGTCGTCGGTGTCGTGTATAGTGTATCAAGTGTATCGAAGCGTATGCTCGCCAGAAGACGTCACGTCGCGTGATGTTGTTGGGTCAACAAAACACAGCAATCGCAAAGGAACAGTCGAAGGTACCCATCCTGTTGAGCGGTTGTTGCGGTACCCACCCTGTTGAGGTCAGAAGAGCACACGGTTCGTTGCGCTACCTACGTCAGTAGCAATGTCAGCGTCGCTGGCAGTTTGTCTACAAATGACACCGAAAAGCCGCGGTGGTGTTCGGGTGTAACTTCGTGTTGCCTGGTCGCCCCGCGCAGATAAACGAAGATCATAGTCGTCCGCAGATGTCGGTCAAGTGTTCGTAGAACGCGCCGATCCCGAGTAGACGACATGTCGGAACGAAATGTACGAAAAATGCGTTTGGATAACACCGTCGTTGACCCGTGGCCGTTTGTGCCGGAAGGTAGAGCCAACAGGCCTGGCCAGGCACAGAAACAAGCCGATTTGACGGCGGCTCTACGTGAAGTTGGTAATCGGTCGCATGAGCACCCTGGATAGTGCCGTAACAACCGCCACGCTTGTAGGTCAACGAACAGCGATATGGGTCGCTCATTGGCAGCGTTCCGGACGGAACTAGAGTTGAGGTGCTACAGAGAGGTGAATGGGAGTCCGGTGTGGTGGTGTCGACCAACAAGATCGCCGAGACGTGTGTGCTCAATGTCAAGGTCCAAAAGAAGAACGAACTCCTGGTGAGATGACGCACAACAGTGGGCGTAGCGAGTGGGTGTAGAGTTCGGAGACGCGGAACAGAGTGGAGGGGGGGGGGGGGGGAGCAGCAAAAGAAAGGTGTTGGAACGATTGCTTCGTATGAGATGCCGCCGGTGATGTGCGTGTTGCGTATCACACCGTGGCTGTTCTTTTCAGCGTGTCGCCCGAGGTTGCGTTCGATTCCCGGTGCCGTCGCTTCCACCTCAGTTTTACGCGGAAAAGACCGAAAAGTTGGAACCGAAGGAGCGGGAGATTTGCGAATGGTTGCGCAAAACCGGCTGCGCCGGATGGGCGTTGAACGGCTTTGACGGGCGACAGTTCGTCATACAGTGGCGTTGCACCAACAGCTGCGTTTCCTGCTTGAGCAACGAGACAGACGGCACCGTTTTCATCGCCCCGTGGTGGGCCATCGCCAAAATGCTCAAGTAAGCAGATCGGTAGACGAATATATCAAGGACGCTACGCGCGCGCATACGAGCCGCGTATGTGTGCACTCTGGTGGTGGTAGCTGCAGATGGTTGCGGGACAAAAGTCGTTCCGTCGTGGGCGCGGGGCGCGAACCAAAATAGCACCCCCCCCCCCACCCCTATCGTACCTATGCGGTCCGTATCGATGTTGACAGGAGAGGCGCGTCTGCGCTAGAACCGGAAGCGAACACTCCGCCAGCGAGTGCTATCCCACCACTCGCCGACGAAATGGCTTCGCTCCACGAGGAGGGTGCCGCACCAGAGCTGGGGGGTCCGCCCGTGTTAACTCCGATGAATTCCGTCACCGAGGAGGACGTCGAACTGCCGGATGGCCCGCCAGAGATACACGTCCGTCAGGTTTGGGACCAAACACTGGTGCGTTGGTGGTGATCGGTGGGACACATAAATCGTTCAAGTTTCAGACCGTCGGTACCCCCGATTGCAGCACGTCGGAGCGGGCCGACAAAGTGAGTCTCCTCTACCACGCAATCGCCCAAAGGAGCCGATTGTTGCGCGCGTTGTCGGAGCACCTGATTCCCGGTGTGACCGCAGAACTCGGAGCCCCTCTGCGTAGGTTGGTTGGAGTTCAGTTGAGTGGAAACGACGTCGACGATGGCAGTTGTGTCTGCAGAGGCGATTGCGGGAGGCCCCGCCAACCATTCGGCGAAGGAAAGCGAGCGGGAATCTGTGGATGTCTCATCAGAAGGGTCGACGAACGGCTTGGACGACAGTAGTGTGTCGGACGAGCGGTGTGCTGAGGTCGGTCATATTACCCGCTCCTGTAGTACCTCCAGACAAGTGACACCGCGCGTCTGTCGGTCAGTTACAGGGCGCACCAACCAATCGCTCTTCTGAGGCGACGGCGAACGTTCAAGCAGTCACGAAACGGAAGTGGAAGCTGCGAGTGGCCCTCCACAATCCGATGTAGGGAGACGTCGTCGTTCAACCCTTCCGAAGGGGGGGGGGGGGGGGGGGGGGGCTAGCGCGGTTGTGAACGCGTGTGTGTGTGAACACATGAAAGATAAGAACCGCGAAATGTATATATCGGCTGTTGCGTAAAGATGCGCGCTGGTTGCGTACTGTGGTTAGAAAATGGAATAAGGTTCTGTACTTCTTGGTCGCCGAGCAGCGTTGCAGTCGTGTGGTTTGTTATATGTTGAGTCGTGTGTCGTCGATGTGTTCTCTTGTGCTGTGGTCGTTGCGTTGGCTTGCTGGTTCGGCCAGAAGGTGCGGTGCTGGTTCGTCTACGGTGGTCTGGTCGGCAGTCGGGGTACAGCGGGGGTAACCGCAGTCGGGTGTACAGGCATCCGCGGAGAGTAGGACAATGTCACCTCAAGCGCACTACGGCCCCCCTTGGCGCAAACTTCGAAATGGGCTGTGTTCCCGTGGTACGGAGCGGGCTACCGGGCGCCCGGTGGCCAACCCGAAGACTGGTGCTGTTGCGCCCCCGCCGAAAATGTGGGGCTACCCGAAGTCTGGTGCCACCGTGCCCCGTCCCACTAAGTGCCAACTTCGCAGTGGTTCCCCCAAGCCAGGCGCCTGGTGAGGGTTTGCGTACTCTGGTGTCGGGTGTACAGGGTGTAACAGAGTTTCGGGCCGATTTGTTTCTTGAATAACTCTTGATAGGGTACGAATTTTTGAGTGCGGTCTTTTGCATGATGTAGACAACATCCTAGGAAATTGTATGGGCTACATGTCGAATCTTCAATTCACAGTGCGCTAGCGGCGCAAGTGATTCAAATTTCGGACTTGTTTCCTAAGGTTCACCAGGTGTCGTCCAAGCCCCGTCCCCCTCTCCACCAAGCTGTAGGAAAGCTAGAACGATGAAACTTGAAGACATGATAGCCAAACGTGTTTACAACTCTGACACCAATTTTCAGCATCATAGACCCAGCAGTGCGCGGTTGCCGGCTTAAAACGCATGATTTGGCGATTTCTAAACTTTCTTCCACCTTGATCACCAGAATTTAGCGTTTTAAGCCGGCAACCACACACAGCTGGGTCTATGATGCTGAAAATGTGTGTCAGAGTTGCAAACACTTTTGGCTATCATGTCTTCAAGTTTCGTCGTTCTAGCTTTCCTACAGCTTGGTGGAGAGGGGGACGGGGCTTGGACGACACCTGGTGAACCTTAGAAAACAAGTCCGAAATTTGAATCACTTGCGCCGCTAGCGTACTGTGAATTGAAGATTCGACATGTAGCCCATACAATTTCCTAGGATGTTGTCTACATCATGCAAAAGACCGCACTCAAAAATTCGTACCCTATCAAGAGTTATTCAAGAAACAAATCGGCCCGAAACTCTGTTACACCCTGTACATGCATACCCGGAGAGTAGGACACATACACTTCCAGCGCACTATCCGTAATGCGGGGCGGCCTACCAGGCGCCTGGGGAGGCTCCCCGAAGTCTGGTGTCGGGTATACATACATCCCTGGAGTGTTGGAGAATGTCACCTCAAGCCCACTTACTGTAACGTATCTTCGTCTGATGTGGCAACCAAGCCGACGTGCGAGAGCGAAGAACGGGACAACGAGCCAACAGTCGCGCTGCGGCGGGCCGCGTGAATACATCGTGCCCCGGCCCCACTTGCCGCCGGGAGGAGAGGCTTCTGGTGCCATGGCGCCGCAACAACACCTGGCGCAAAGCTCCAAGAGGTACAACAACCCTCCCGAACTGCTGAGCGAACTAGCGGGTACCCGGCCGGGCTCTCCGTTAGTGGGGATCGTCGCGCCCCGGCCCCACTTTGCGCAAGCTCCAAGAGGTACAGTAACCCTGGCGGGCGGGCGACTGGGTCGACCCCCGGGGCGTGTAGCTTCCGCGAAGTGGTGCGTGTGCACCATACTATGGGGAACCTTACTGGGCCACCGG
This sequence comes from Linhomoeus sp. GSCO2_2, assembly GCA_030248115.1. Classification (NCBI taxonomy): domain Eukaryota; kingdom Metazoa; phylum Nematoda; class Chromadorea; order Monhysterida; family Linhomoeidae; genus Linhomoeus; species Linhomoeus sp. GSCO2_2. The sequence continues at coordinate 32,365 of JASAMZ010004109.1, read as the reverse complement.
TATTCGATCTGGAATATCGGGATAGGACGCACCCGACGGATTGTTGCCTTCGTTTGCGTTTCGCTCGACTACACAGAACCGCCCCAAATGGCGTCCGACGCCTCATCCTGACCTGCAGGCGCGATTGCACCACATCTGTCTGCAGACAATCGGCGATCGTCTGTTAGCGATCGCGTGTGTTCACAAAGTAGAACTGTTCTGGGTGGACCTCCATACCGTAACCAACAAAAGAGCGTCAAGACGCATAAATAACGGAATAATAAACTGACCGATATATCTTGCGTCCACAACGAGCTCGCCAGGCAAGGAAAAAACCTCTGTGTTCTTCCGAGTGATACATTCGCGTTGGCGAACGAGGGTCCGACGTGCTCGCGTGTGCAGTTGGCGCCATGTCTGGTATACTTTGTCGCTGCAAGCGCTATCGAGTCAATTGTCAAGTTCCGCTACAGCCCAAAGGACCTTACGGCGTGAGGGGAACCGTCGTGGAAGAAGGGTCCGTCAGACGCGACCCCCAGAAATTCCCCAAACAAATCTACTTCGCTGTGACGCGGACCGACAGCACGGTTGTTCTCTGCAGCGTCCCGTGCTCTGTGGGCTGCCACGTGCCGACCGATGTCTTGCGCCAGGTGCGTTGGAGTTGTGTGCGTAAGGATATCGCCTGGGTGCAGCAGGCTAACACACAATCCATTGACAGGAGTTTGGGTCGTTTGTGCCGGGGGTTCCAGTCTACATCAATGAGACCGTCGACGAAGTGGACATGCGAGCCGTCATGGTGATACAGAATCTACAAACCCAAACGCCTCGCTGGCAGAAGGTGTCCGAGTACCTGAAAGGAGGGACTGTCGTCATGGGAGGTGTCGGTTTTGCGCAAGCCGATTTGCGGTGAGCAGAGGTCCTGCTCCGTTGCGCAGTTAGCGGCCTTGTGCCACGTCCATTTCATCTCGACTGTTATCGTAGGGAGTTTGGGCCGAATCGCCAATTGAAAGCAGATGCGTCCTCGCGGAAGGCGTTCGGCAAGACACAGATCGTCCAAGCCACACGGGGCCAGAAATTGACGTCTCGCGATGTCGCGACGTTCGATTGGGAGGCCAGACGCCTAGCCGAGAATGCTATAGCGCGCCTACTGCTTGACCCGAGCGACGGTATAACGATCAGTGATATGACCGAGCAATAGCGCAAACCGCCATCGACCAAACAGTTGTTCGTCCTCGTTATAGGTTCTACGTATGCCGTCCTTGGCGCCGCCGAGAAACCCAGCAATCTCCGCGTCATGACTCTGAACTGGGGCGAGAAGACGTGCAATTTCGTGCCGCGGATGGCGCCGATGTTTGGTCACTCCGAGAGTCTGCATGGGTTTCGCGTGCTCACGGGTAGGTACGAGTTTCGTGCAATAGATGCCATCTCTGTGTCTGGTCGTCAACAGCTATTGGTGTGTGGTTCCCGAGTCCCGCCGTTCAGGAGCGAAGTCGGACACGGTTCACATTCTCAGTGGATGCGACCGCGGTGTGGAATTATTCGTTTTGGAGAAAGACGCGGCGGGGATCCCTTCGTTGACGGAGGATAGGCCGCCTACGCAAAAAATGTGTGACATCGAGGCGTTGCCGCAGCGCGTCGTAGCGAATATCTGTGAGGGCGTGAATTACAGGCGTTTCTTCGGGTTTTGCGGTGGGGTCGCGCTGTATAGTTCGACGGAACAAAATGCCATTTTCGCCGTTTCCTCTCCTTTCGACCCCAGGTGTTTGCGCATAGTCAAAATCCCAACCGACGGTTGCATATTCCCCGATAACGCCATTATTTTCGTCGGTCCCGACAAGATGCTGTACTGTATGGTCATCAGCTTGAATTCTCGCAACGTGGCATGCGTGAGCCTCTGGAGATACGACATAGCCACTGCTGTGAAACGAGCTTTCGCGAAAACGTGCGCTCATTGTTTGGCGGCCGAATACGACTTGCGAATGCGTTTCTATTTCTGTCGCCAGTGTAAGGCTAACGGCCGTCACTTCCGTTGGTGGGAAAACGACAGCTGCTATTGTTCGTTGAGTTGTTTGCGCGCCGCCTGGGCCAACCACCGCACCAAACATTAGGCGCTGTGATGAAATCGCTCCATAGTCGACAACCTCCGTTTGTTCGGCGTTCTCTTGTGATGCGAAAGGTGCCTCGTTACATACAGTTGCTTCGACGCACAATCGAGGATCGAAGTGCAGGCGTGAGTATGTAACCCACGCCGTTCCATGGTTGTAGACCGCGTGTTCCGATTGTAGTCGTGAGACAACACGTTCGTCGTGTCGAGCCTACTGGAGCCTACTCCGTGTGTCGCGGGTGTAGGTTGTCGACCTCCCACACTATGTCACCTTCCGCGATACTCATCGCTGCAGTTTGCTAGTTCGTTCATGGATTACTCTGGTCTTTCGCATGTGTGGCCGTGCCGACCTACATGTATTGTGTTTCAACCCGACCGACTTACATGCGCTGTCGTTCCCGTTCGAACGATCTGTATATACTTATGCGCCGCCGTTGTGCGCAGTTACCCAGTCTACGGTGTAGTTTGACAGTGACGCTTGAGCGATGTGCGCAGCAGTCGTCCCTGATTTCAAGGCGGACTAGACGAACTGCGTTGTTGACCGCCGATTACTGATTGCTGACCTCCGTGTCTGTGGTAGTCTACTCTTGGTATTCCGCAATCGACGTACGGTATAGGAAAGATTCAAATCGACAAACGGAGAGAGTTTCGTTGGTGGGAACGTCGGTAGGAGAGAAGTATATCGAAGGGGCCCTTACAGCAAGAACAAGAGTCTTCTCGGTTTGCCGCTCACGATAGTTCGACCACATGGATTCTTTGATTGCCAAGGCTGGAACTTTGTGGCCGCTTTTCGACAACTTAGCCGGTGGGTTGCGTTCTCCGGGCGCTGCCGTCATGCGTTGATCTGTGCGCAAGGCACGAAAGAATGTCTTCAGATACGCTCACGGCCATGCTGCACGACGAACACGAGCTACTTCACAGCCTGGAGGAAACCTTTGCAGTCTGTGTCTTCGGGTCAAAATGTTTCTCGGAGCCAAAAAACCCCGTCGGTATATTTGCCTGTTATAGACGCCGACCCGACAAGGCCCCAACTTCCCGTCGCGCAACTGTTCGCGGCCGTACCATGTGTTGCTGGGACGATTGCACCATTGTCGCGAATTGTTCAACTCGGTCGAAAACGAGTCGGGTCACCACCAGAAGCTGAGGGATGTGTGCGAGGAAGCGACGGGTAGCCTCGAATAGGTGGTCGTGTAGTCAACCCTCGGCTTAAAACTCGCGTGTTTGCAGTAGCCATCGCTCTAGCTGTCGAGGGCACAGAGAAAATGTTGCGCCGCAGCCAAGAAGTCGAGAAGGACGGCGGCAACTGGTTCGTGCACAAATTGACGAAACATCGGGTGCGCCTCGAGCAGGTTCTCACTCTCACCGAGCGACTGCGGCGCTGTGTGGACCTGGTTCGCGACGAGCTGGGCAAGGTCGTCCAAGCGGAACGCCATTACGAGGAAGTGAAACTCGCCTTCGAGCGTCGCCATATGCTGCCACCGCTAGTAAACAAAGCCAGGAGCATCGCGCAGCTCAGCCGGATGACGCGTAAGGGTTGTACAATGTACAGCTTCGCAAACAAGGGGCGCGTCAGTGAACGACAAGGCAACGTCGCATGTTGCAGTGTATCTCGTGCGAGCGAACGGCCACCTGGAAAGAGCCTGCGCCACAGGGACCTCTTCGCTGTTGAAGGTTGCGCAGTCGCATAGGAAGCACAAACGCGTACTACTTACGATACTCAAGGTCACAAATGGCGTCGGGTGTTACAGGAAGACACCAGGTACGAGGCAAAACGCGTCGTGAACACGGCGTTGGTATTGGTCACCGGCGCCATCCGACTGCGGGACGCATTGGAGAACCGAGAGGGACACGGAAACGTGTTTCTGTTCAACGCCATGACCGCCGGTAACTGAGCGGGGGGGGGGGGGGGGGGGGGGTGATGAGATCGTAATACAGAATAGGCAAGTCATTGTGTGATAAAGTCGAAGTCTTGAGTGGTGAGTCGTCCACTACTGTTATTCGTTTGGTGTCAGGTGTAACGTGTCGCATCACATAACGCACGTTCGTCGTCTCGACCTTTGTCGGTTTGATACCCTATCGGTTACAGACCACTTCTACCAAGTCTCGCGCGACTTGTTGCCGAACGCCGAGGTCTTCCTGGACAACACGTCGCATCGCCTGCCCGAGGAACGCCGTTGGGTGCGCCGCGACCTAAAGGCCTCGATCCGTCGGTTGGGCGAGATCATCGTCGCCGTGAGAAAGCAAAAGTGTTGCTGGGAGAAACTCGGTGTGTAGAACCGCGCGCAATGGCGTTTTTCGCGTGAGCGCCAAGACGGCACAAAGAAGAGCGCGCAACAGATAGTGTTTCGTTGATTATGTTACATTGCGGTTCCCAACCAGACGAAAGGTTGCACAGACATAGCTTGAGGAGTTCACCAGTAACATGTGGCATACTGTTTGACCCTGCGATGGATGTACCTCCGGGTCAAAATGGCATCCTTTCCCAAATATGTCACAATGCCGACATCTGTGCTTCTTAGTCGGGTTAGGATCAGTCGTGTGAACGCAGTCGAGTTCCTCTGGTATGCTCTCGTGAACTTTCTTCGTCTGTATATAGTCATATCATCACCGTCACGTCGGTACATGCTCCTTGCCTACTCCAGAGATTGGCGTGTGCTGTGTATCTCTCGTGATCGCCTCGTGCTCTTGTATTGCTGGTGTAGGGGTTCAACCAAGTTATCGATCTCGTGATAGGTAATCGACGTAGTGCGTGTCAAAGTAAGTCGAATGGCGACCACTTCGCCGCATGCTTCGTCAGAATGAGTCGAACGGGGTTCGCTGCATGATTTCGTGATGTCCGAATTCGCAACTGTGCCAACCCACCTTTGGGTCTCTCCGAAGTCGAGTGCAAATCGCGACCGGGCCCCTCTTTTGCGCTAGCTCCAAGAGGTACAGTAACCCTGCGCGGGGCGGCGGACGGCCGCCCCGGGGCGTGTAGCGGAAGCGAAGTGGGCGGTGCGTGGCCCTCCCGGAGTGCGGGACGGGGTACCGGGCGGCGACTACTTCACCGCATGCTTCGTCAGAATAAGTCGAACGGAGTTCGCTGCATGATTTCGTGAGTTCCGATTCCGGAGTTCGGGACATTCGACCGAGCGCCCGGTGGGGCTCTCCGAGGGGGGGGGGGGGGGGGGGGCTCCCGGAGGTCGGGGCGGGGTACCGGGTGCCTGGTGGGTCTCCCCGAAGTCGAGTGCAATCGCGACCGGGCACCACTTTGCGCTAGCTCCAAGAGGTACAGTAACCCTGCGCGGGACGGCGGGCGGCGGACGGCCGCCCCGGGGCGTGTAGCGGAAGCGAAGTGGGCGGAATCGCGACCGGACCCCATAACCCTGCGCGGGGCGGCGGGCGGGGGCTCCCGGAGTGCGGGACAGGGTACCGGGCGCCCGGTGGGTCTCCCCGTAGTCGGTGCAACGGCAAGCGAAGTGGGCGGGCTACTCCCGGAGTACGGACGGGGTACCGGGCGCCCGGTGGAGCTCCCCGAAGTCGGGTGCAATCGCGACCCGGCCCTGCTACGCCCGGCGGGGCTCCCGGAGCACGGGACCGGGATACCGAACGCCCGTCGGGGCTCTCGGGAGTCCGGTGCGAACGCGACCGGGCCCCACTTGGCGCTAGCTCCAAAAGGTACCGTAATCCTGCGCGGGGGCGGCGGGGGGTGGGGGGTTTCTCCCGGAGTACGGGACGGGGTACCGAACGCTCGCCGGGGCTCTCGGGAGTCCGGTGCGAACGCGACCGGGCCCCACTTGGCGCTAGCTCCAAAAGGTACCGTAATCCTGCGCGGGGGCGGCCGGGGGTGGGGGGTTTCTCCCGGAGTACGGGACGGGGTACCGAACGCTCGCCGGGGCTCTCGGGAGTCCGGTGCGAACGCGACCGGGCCCCCCCCCAAGAGGTACAGTAACCCTGCGCGGGGGCGGGCGGTGGTGGGGGGTTTCTCCCGGAGTACGGGACGGGGTACCGAACGCTCGCCGGGGCTCCCGGGAATCCGGTGCGAACGCGACCGGGCCCCACTTGGCGCTAGCTCCAATAGGTACAGTAACCCTGCGCGGGGTGGTCGGTTGGAGCCTGCCCAAGGTTACTGTGTGTTGTGGAGCTAGCGGCGAGTGGGGCCCGTTCGCGTTCGCACCGGACTCCCGGGAGCCCCCGTAGGACGCCCGGCGGGGCTCCCGGGAGTCCGGTGCGGAGTCTGGTGCGCCAAGAGGGGCCCGGTCGCGAGTGCACCAAACGCCGGAGAGCCCCACCGGACGCCCGGTACCGCGTCGGTCTCCCCGTAGTCGGTGCAACGGCAAGCGAAGTGGGCGGGCTACTCCCGGAGTACGGACGGGGTACCGGGCGCCCGGTGGAGCTCCCCGAAGTCGGGTGCAATCGCGACCCGGCCCTGCTACGCCCGGCGGGGCTCCCGGAGTACGGGACCGGGATACCGAACGCCCGTCGGGGCTCTCGGGAGTCCGGTGCGAACGCGACCGGGCCCCACTTGGCGCTAGCTCCAAAAGGTACCGTAATCCTGCGCGGGGGCGGCCGGGGGTGGGGGGTTTCTCCCGGAGTACGGGACGGGGTACCGAACGCTCGCCGGGGCTCTCGGGAGTCCGGTGCGAACGCGACCGGGCCCCCTCCAAGAGGTACAGTAACCCTGCGCGGGGGCGGGCGGTGGTGGGGGGTTTCTCCCGGAGTGCGGGACGGGGTACCGAACGCTCGCCGGGGCTCCCGGGAATCCGGTGCGAACGCGACCGGGCCCGACTTGGCGCTAGCTCCAATAGGTACAGTAACCCTGCGCGGGGTGGCCGGTTGGAGCCTGCCCAAGGTTACTGTGTGTTGTGGAGCTAGCGGCGAGTGGGGCCCGTTCGCGTTCGCACCGGACTCCCGGGAGCCCCCGTAGGACGCCCGGCGGGGCTCCCGGGAGTCCGGTGCGAACGCGAACGGGCCCCACTCGCCGCTAGCTCCATAACGTACAGTAACCCTGCGCAGGGCGGCCGGCGGTGGGGGGCTTCTCTCGGAGTACGGGACGGGGATACCGAACGCCCGTCGGGGCTCTCGGGAGTCCGGTGCGAACGCGACCGGGCCCCACTTGGCGCTAGCTCCAAAAGGTACCGTAACCCTGCGCGGGGGCCGGCGGGGGTGGGGGTTTCTCCCGGAGTACGGGACGGGGTACCGAATGCTCGCCGGGGCTCCCGGGAGTCCGGTGCGAACGCGACCGGGCCCCACTTGGCGCTAGCTCCAAGAGGTACAGTAACCCTGCGCGGGGGCGGGCGGGGGTGGGGGGTTTCTCCCGGAGTACGGGACGGGGCACCGAACGCTCGCCGGGGCTCCCGGGATCCGGTGCGAACGCGACCGGGTCCCACTTGGCGCTGGCTCCAAGAGGTACAGTAACCCTGCGCGGGGTGGCCGGGTGGAGCCTGCCCAAGGTTACTGTGTGTTGTGGAGCTAGCGGCGAGTGGGGCCCGTTCGCGTTCGCACCGGACTCCCGGGAGCCCCCGTAGGACCCGGATCCATTCGTGCGCGTGCCCTTCCTGTTCCATAGGAGGCGGTGCTCTGTAAGCCGTTTCCTCGTGTTCTCTTGTGGGTCTCTCCCGCCTACGGTCCCGTGCCGCCTGGCTCGTGCCTAGCTCGTCTTCCCCACGTGTCGCTCGCCGTCCCATTTGGGTCCCATTTGGGTCCCATTTGGGTCCCATTTGGGTCCCATTTGGGTCCCATTTGGGTCCCATTTGGGTCCCATTTGGGTCCCTACCCCCCAGTTGGCGATGTCTCCCACCCTCCATTTGGGTCCTGTTGGGTCCATTTTGAAATTGCGGGCTACAGTACCCTTGGGTGGCTCCATGTAGTGTAACGTTGTAATTAGCGTGTGGAGTTGTACAAAAATGGGCCACTTTTCACCGCACCGATGGCCGACGCGTGTGTGTATTGAAAGTACGAGAATAGCTTTGCCCCACCATTTGCCAGCGTCCATTTGATAGTACCGTGCTCTTCTCAAGTTCTCCATCGAGCTGCTTGACAGCCAAATTTCCTGCTGGATTTCTGCGCGTAACAGTACAGGTCACAAACGATATCTTTTCGTAGTGTTGACCCATTTGCCTTTGTCCGTAGTAAATCGCAGCAACGATTTGATATGGACTACCGTAATCATCTGGCGTAGTTACTGCTCTATATGGCGTAGAATCGCTCAAAGTTTTTTCGCTGCGTGATTTTCGTTGGTCGACTAGCCATATTCACGGACGGCATCAGCTGCGCATGTTAGAAACGTGCGGCGCAGCTAGAAAGCAAGGCAATTCTGCGGGTAATAGAACATTTCTAATCAACGCCACTTTTATCCAAAATGTGAGCCACGCAGCGGAAACGGTATTGCAAAACAAAGTGCGCTTCAGTGTAAGGCGATTACTAATTCATTCCAGTATCTGTCTGTGTGTGTGTGTGTGTGTAGAGAGTTGACGGACCAGAGAGGGCGCAGTTCGAACAAGTGTGACTTGTGTTGTTGTGGACTTGTGGTGGATACAAAGAATTTGCGTCAGCGTCAAATAAACGAACTCGTCAAAGAAAGATGGCGGGCCAGGTCGTCTACAGTCCCGAGAAGAGGATAGAGCAGAACCCGTTTGACGTCGACGCTTGGAATCTCCTGCTGCGCGAGATGCAGGTTTGTGCGTCTTGCGGATTCGGTGCGCGCGCGATTTTTGAGTTCGACAACGTGTATTATGGATACGGCTTCAGACGCGGACGATCGACGACGCGCGCTCTTTCTACGAACAACTGGTGGAGAGATTTCCCAACTCCGGCCGCTACTGGAAGGCCTACATCGAACACGAGGTCTGTTGCGACGCGGCGCCTTTCTGCTTTGTCCGGGATATTTTCCTCTTGTTTGCCGAACAAATAGTAATGAAAGCAGACTTCGATGCGAAGCATCGCCACGCTAAACTAAAGGGGCCATTGTGTTGCAGTGGTGAGACGGAAGGAACTCTTCTTGCCAACGGCAACAATTGCCGGCGCCGGCGAAAGCATTTGCCCAGAGGCGCGCCAAAAATTGGCAACCGTAAAACACTGATGATAACACCAATCGGCTGTTTTAGAGTGTGAAGCACTTGTGGGGAATAAAACGTTCAAAAGCAATAAGCATGCAATACCACGCGTAGAGCCCTATGTACGTAGGTAGGAGCTCTGGGTTCTTCACAGAGTGTAATCATATGTCGTGGAAACGTGTACACGTCTGCTGTATCGTGCGCGAGATATGACGAGTAAAAACTTCCAGAGAAGTTCGGCTTAGAGGCTGTGTAGATTTTGCTTTCACATCGAAGTGAAGAAAGAGCGAGCGCTTCATTGTACCATTTGGTTTGTATTCCCCGGTCCCCAAGAGGTTGCACAAGCCTTCACTGGTCCTTACACAAGCGAGCAAACAATATCGCGTCTTCCATTTTAGCTGAGAACCAAGTGCCTGGAGAACGTCGAACAGGTGGCTGCGCAGTCGGATTTCACTGTCACGTTTACCAACGCATTTTCAACGCGTTATTCACGCGTTTGCGTGTGTGTCTTGTAGCTGTTCCAACGATGTCTGGTCAAGGTGCTGAACATCGACCTCTGGAAGACTTACCTGTTCTACATTCGCGAGACCAAGAGTCACCTACCCACCTTTCGGTCGGGCTGGTTTTGCCTATTACGGAGCTTGTGAAGTGCTACCTGGACGCGCGTCGGTAAAGGCGGGTAGCTCACCTGCCCATCCGCGTCGAACACACAACATTACAATGCAGTAGCTTCGCAGTGATCGCTATCCTAGCCCGCACGCACCAAACTGCTGACAGCCGTCATTCCAGCAGGCAAATGCGCTCGCCTGTACCGACGCGCGCTCAGTCAGTTCACTTGACGCGGCGCTTCTTCCTCCCACGCGTGCGCCTTGCAGAGAGAAGATGGCGCAGGTGTTCGACTTCACCCTGGACAAGATCGGCCTCGACATGCACGCGCACTCCGTCTACTCCGAGTACATCGCCTTCCTCAAATCCGTGTAAGCACAGCACGGTGACAGACTAGACAGTGCACTGCCTGATGGCTTGAGAAAGGCAGATCTGTAGACAAACGCCGTCCATACCGTAATGTACCCAGCCGAGGTTCGCACCGCATGCGTTTGCTACAAACTTTTACGCGAGCGGCCACTGCCTTGTGTGTAGCCAAGCGAAAGTGCCACAGATTGACCGTAATCCTCTCTGCCTGCAGGCCAGCTTCGGGTCCCTACGCCGAGAACCAGAAGATCGCGGCCGTGAGAAAGGTGTACCAGAGGGCGGTGGCCACGCCCATTCTCAACGTCGAGAACCTCTGGGCCGAGTACTGCAACTTTGAGAAGGTCCGCCGCGACGATACGAGTCTACTGGTGGTTCCATGTTTTGGTCTCGCACAATACTTCATGTTCAGAGCATCAATCCCCAGCTGGCGGAGAAGCTGATAGGGGAGAAGAACCGCGACTTCCAGGTGGCCAAGAGGGTCGCCAAGCAGCTGGAACAAGTCGCCAGAGGTCGGTATTTTACAGTTAGAAGGTTTATAGATAGAGGTTGCACAGAAACTACAGCTGGACGGCAATTTTCAAATTACACGACCATTTTCTCATTTCCCCAGGTCTGAATCGTCAGATGGTCTCAGTCCCTCCCAAGGGCACTCCGCCGGAGATGAAGCAGCTGGACCTCTGGAGAAGATTCATCGAGTGGGAAGTGGGCAATCCCACGCAGACGGAGGACTACTCCCTATACACCAAAAGAGGTGAGTGTGGAAAGACAGTTCGTCAGAAGTGTCAGAAACATGAAATTTCAGAATCTGTAGTGTGATTGTGACAGTTGCTTTGTCAGATCACTGAAGTATCCTCACACCCCTCCCCCGTTGCAGTGATCTTCGCATACGAGCAGGCGCTTCTCTGCCTGGGCTACCACCCGGACATCTGGTACGAAGCAGCGCTCTTCATGAAGCAGGCCAGCGCCACCCTAGCCAGCAGGGGAGAAGCCAAGATGTCCCTGAAACTGCTCGAGAACGTCACTGGTTGGGAAGCAATTGACAAGTGTTAGCTTTGACACTGAAAACACCCCTCATTCAATTCGCAGAGCTCTATGAACGGGCGGTCAGCAGCCTGTTGAAGGACAGCCAGCTGCTCTACTTCGCCTACGCCGACTTCGAGGAGGAGCGTATGCAGTTCAAGACGGTGGACAAGATCTACCAGAGATTCGTCGCCCTCGACCATGTCGACCCCTCGCTGGTGGGTTTCGAGACGCTCCCTCGCTTCCCTCGCTCGCCTCTAGAGATGTCAAGTTTTTTCCTAATTTTTTTGGAAAAGTTTATTAAACAAAATTAGTAAATGCAGAATTATGTCATGTAGACTAAATATGCACCAGTTTTGACCCTGCGGGCAGCTCAGAGTGTCAAAAGTGAAGGTGGTTGTCACATTATGTTGTCAGTTGTGTTCAGAATGTCGCTGTACATCATCTAAACCACTCTGCCATGCCATATTGAGGCTGAGAGTACCTTTCTAGCATACAATGCTGTAGCACAGTATGGTAGGCTTTGGTGCATGGACCTAGTACATCCGAAAAAAAATTTATTTGGAAAAAAATTTTCTGAAGAAAAATTTGTTTGAAAAAATTTTTTTACATGTCGCCTCCCCTCCTTCCCTCCCTCCTTTGCCGTTTGCCGTACCCAATCCACTCTCCTCTGTACATATGTGTGTGTGTGTGGCGCTTCAGGCCTACGTCCAGTACATGAAGTTCAAGCGGCGCACCGAAGGCATCAAGGCCGCCCGGGCTGTGTTCAAGCGCGCTCGCGAGGACGCGCGGACCAACTACCACGTCTACGCCGCCTCAGCGCTCATGGAGTACTACTGCACCAAGGACGTGCAAACTGCGATGCGCGTCTTCGATTTGGGTCTGAGGAAGTTCGGCGGGGAGCCCAGTTTCGCCCTGGTCTACATCGACTTCCTCTCTCATTTGAATGAGGACAATAATACAAGAGTGCTCTTCGAGAGGATCCTGACCTCTGGGAACCTGGGACCGGCGCAGTCCGTGTGAGTTGGGGATGAGTGGGTTGATTGTGGGGCTACTGTAAATCCTCCAATAGGCCTACTACTGCTCTTTTATTTTCTCAGCGTCTCTTTCCTTCCCGAGTTCCGAAGTTCGTCCAATGTAGCGAGTTTTACCTAACGTTTTGCACGCGCAATTGCTTAGTTTTTGCTCTCGAACTGGCGTGCCTTTGATTAGAATGACTACAATGGGGCGAGCTTGTTGGGTGGTGGGCGCCAATGCGAGGGAGGCGCTAAATGTGAGGTGGGGGCGCTTACTGGAAGAAATGTGGTGTTTTAGAGTGGAATAAGGTTAAAACTAGGCTGCTTTCGCGCGTCGGCCACACGACGCGCGGCAGTCTAGTTCCCCCTGCAGCCGATGCCTGCACCTGTTGTTGCCCCCACTCTCCACTCTATCCTCCCTCCTCATTCCACCCCACATTTCAGCGAGATCTGGGACCGCTATCTGGAGTTCGAGTCCCAGGTGGGAGACCTCTCCAGCGTGCAGACGGTGGAGAAGCGCCGGAGGGAAGCACTGGGGCAGGACTACGAGGGCAGACAGACGCTGCTGTTGATTGACAGATATAGGTTTCTGGACCTCATGCCCTGCACCGGCGACCAACTCAAGATCCTGGGATACAGCGTGAGTCTATAGACATGGGCGCCAGTTTCCACAACGGTTATTGATCGATTCGTACTGTAAATCCTCAAATGAGCCCCCCCCCCCGCCCCCCCCCCCCCTGACACTCCCCTTGGGCGGCACGCTGCTCAAGTTAGGGGAAGAGAGGAAGCTTATTGGCGTATTACGGCAGGCTTGCGCAGAAAGCTTGCTGGTGTTGTGGTCTCAGGCTCAAGGCTGTTCCGCACACTACAACGCCAGCAACCTTTGGCGTCGGCCGCCTTTGCTTAGTGTAGTCTTGAAGATAAGCCAGATCCAAGACTAAGTCTGTGCCCACGCTTCAGGACAGGCAGCCGACGACCACGCGCGTAGGCCCTTCGTCCGTCGTAGCGGCTGTCGAGCTGCCGTCCTCTTCTAAAGCAACAGCAGCTATAGGGGTCTCTGGCGGCCTGGAACTCAACGCCTATCCGCGCCCCGACCTCGCCCAGATGATCCCATTCAAGCCCAAGACCACCAGCTCTGGTATTGATTTTCGATAGTTTGTGGAAGGCGCAAAGTGAAGAAGTGCTCAGTCACTCTGTGGCGGGCCAATGCCACGCAACGCGTGTTATTGAGTAGTGGAAGGGCCAATGTCTAGTCAAACTACTGCCACTTATCAGCGGCCACGGGCAACCATCCAGTGTCGGGAGGGGTCTTCCCCCCTCCTCCCTCCGTGGCGTCTTTGATGCAGCTGCTGCCCCCTCCCTGGTGCTTCAACGGTCCCTTCGTGGGCGTCGACGCCCTCATGGACAAGTTTAGGGAGATTCGCTTGCCCGAAGAGGGTGGGTGAATAATATGCGAGTGTGGAGTTTTGATTGGTGTGTAATCGGAACGCCGCCACCATAGACCAACACCGTAGCTATTCGAAACGCAACCGCAAAAACAGTCGCAGAAGTTCAACTCGCATCAATTCGAAACGCCAGCAAATGCATAACCTCATCTTCTTGCCCGGTGCTCGCTCAGTCAAACGCCACCACCTAATCCATTAGCTGACAGTGTACGGTAGACCGTATCTCTTCAAAACGCCACCGAAGACATGTCTCAGCTTGTCGTTCGTGGTGTCTAATCGAAACGCCACCATTTGTAATCACTGAGTTTGCTTCGCTGTCTGTTGAAGATGCCTCCCAGAGCTGAATCGTATGATAACTCATCGAAACGCTACCGCCAAGTGAACTTCGTCCTGCATCTGCCCGAAATACCACCAAACACTATCTCCACTTCCCGACCGTGGGGCCTAATCGAAGCGCCACCACTTTCCTTCCAGAGCCGAGGGCCAGTGGAGAGTTGGCGCAGAACGGCGAGGTGGTGACCTACGGAGGGCGGAAGACGGAGGAAGTCAAGAAGGAGTTCTACCACCTGCTGACCACCACACCTGATCCCAACGTGGTGAGTTCTAATGTGTATGGTTGGTAGTAGAGTGGTACTGTAAGTCCTCCAATAGGCGCCCTGGGCGCTTGTTTCCAATTGACCTGTATAGAGGTCGCTTATTCGAGGTTTGCGTATGTTGTGGTCTTAAATTGCTACTCTGTTGATCAAAATACGTACAATTAGTCTTTGTGCCGATATAGACAGCCCTATCATGCGTTAGGTTGGGCGCTTACTGGAAGGAGGCGCTTATTTTCCACTCTAGGGGGAGGATGCTTATAGGAAGCTATACGGTATGTCTTATTTATGTGGCACAACAAACCTTATTCATCCACTGCTGCAGGTGATCCAAAGCAATCTTCTGAAACGGCCGGCGGCTACCGGAGCTTTCGAAGACGGCGGCGGCGACGGCGCTGCGCCCAGTCAGGACATCTTCAGAATGCGCCAGCAGATGAAGCGGCCCAGAGTATAGGAGTGACAATGGGAAGAACGTTGCGCGCTCTCGACTCGACGTTTCTCTTACCGGTTGTCCGCGCGTATGAGTTGTGTCGAGCCAGTTCCCTACCATCTATCTCTTTGTGGAAGTACCGTAGTTCGGTGATTCGCTCGCGTCGCTTGATACGTCCTCTGTCTCTGTCACTGTAGCGCCCCTGTTGTAGTAGCGCAGTAGACTCCGATTGAATTAGAGTTCTTCGGAATAGCGTCGCGTCGCTCGTTAGCCCTGTATAGTGCCCGCTCGTTTCGTTGGTTCACTGCGCACGGTCTGAACTGCAAGAGAACACGCCTTCTGAGAAGACGAGTAGAATCGTCAACAAAGTACGTAAATGATATTCAGTCATCGCACAGAATCACGAATTGCTACTGAAAGGAGTACAAGCTTGTTTGAGAGCGCAGAACGCTCTCGACAGCCTCTGACGATGTCCGGCAGAAGTTGCAAACACTTTGTGAAATCTGCATTTCCAAACGTTTGCATATCCTAACGCAGCGCAGTTGTGCGTCGCTCATGAAGATATCTGCGCGTCATTCTGATGTTTGACGTGTCCTGGTTTCGGTGCGTACCTGCTGAGTGTCGCCCGGTGCCGACCCCGTCGTATTTCTTGGGGTCGTATCGTCCATAGATTACACGCAACCTTACAAATTACACAGCGCGAGCGCGACGACGGGCGAACGGCGGCGACCGAATTCGGGTCGGAGGGCGATAGGAGGGGTCGGAAAAAACCGACCCAGTTTTTCGGCGCGTTACAACGCGCCGCGCGCTATAAAGACGGCCCTGCGCCTTTTGCGGTGTCTGTTCGAAGGGATCGCGCAGTTAGGGTGTGACGCCAATTATGCAAGGAAGTATGGCGAAGAACGAGGAGCTCTTCTACCGCCTGGCCTTGGCGTCGACTTTGATTAGCGCAGTGTGCGTCATCGGCCTGGTGGTCACGGTGCCCGCCCTCTTCTACAAGGCCCATCAGGAGAAGATCGCCGTCGCCTTGAGATCGGACAGATTCCAAGTATAGAAATTTTGGATTACGGTAATCTGGACATTCTCCACAAATGCATGGCTCGACTTCAGAAGCGCAGCAGTGCGCTCTGGGACTCGATGATGGTGATGCAGCAGAAGGCGGCCAGGGGAGTGCCCGCGGCCGGAAGACACAGACGCGCCGAAAGTGGAGGAGGCCAGGCGTCTTACCAGCAGCTGGGCGGCAACGGCTTCCAAAACGGCGGCGGCGGAATGGCCAGTTGTGGAAGTAAGCGTCGTGCGACCGGTAGATACATAGGCATGTGATGTACCACCAACACAAGTCTGCCTACAGATTCTTGTTGGTACAGTTTTTTAGGTAATAAAACAATATCTATTTATTGTACTCTCTAATTTCTCCTTTCAGAGTGTCTCCAGCTGCAGTGTCCTTCGGGACCGATGGGGCCCTCCGGGGAGTCCGGGGCCGACGGCAACCCGGGCCAGGCGGGTAACCCGGGTCTGCCGGGCGAGGACGGCTGGGACATGCAGATCATGCCCACCTTCGATCTGCCCTGCTCCCTGTGCCCGGCCGGGCCCAAGGGACCCAAGGGTATCCAGGGCGAGCGCGGCCGACCCGGCTACGCCGGCCCGCAGAGTGCCAGGGGTCCCGCTGGGAACAAGGGAAGCAGGGGACCCGGTGGCGACAAGGGCAACCCGGGACGCGAAGGACGCAAAGGGAACCCCGGACCCAGAGGGCCAGATGGAGGAGAGGTGGAGAGTGATTGAGACTGTAGTGCGAATTCATGAATTAGGGTTGGATTTTACAAGCAACCGATTCCTTCTAGGTTGTCTCGGGCGTCGGAATCCCGGGACCCAAAGGTGAGCCCGGGCCGCAAGGCCCGAAGGGGCCCAGCGGAGTGCTGGGCAGACCCTCGAACAGCCCCGGGGAGCCCGGAGAGACGGGCCCTGCAGGCCCGCCGGGTCCGCCCGGACCGGCTGGCCCACAAGGGGACGAGGGGCCTTGGGGACCGCCCGGAGACCCTGGTACGCAAATGGCTACTCTGATGGCGAATCAACTGCGTTAACGCTGACATCAGTCGGGCGACATCAAATCGCATTGCATTAAGTTGACGAAAAGCGTTGTACCACCGTGCATACTTCGATCTGCCGTGTTTAGGCGTCCCAGCCGCCTACTGCCAGTCCGACTGCGGTGTCAACCGTCACATTCAGCCGTCTGAGCATCCCGAGGGTCAAGGAGCCGCATACGGAAGCCTGTAGTGGCACTCGTCTGCTCTGTGATATAGATAGGGAGAGAAGAAGCAAATTGACTACCTAACTGACAGTAATCACGAACTCTGTGAAATGAAGACTTCTATGTGCAAGAGTGTCCCGTGTCACTGTGATGTGAAGAAATTGTCTAGACAGCAACCCATTGGAATCCTATATACTAAGCGGCTAACGCTGAGGCTCTGTCTGTCCGGACACTTTGCGCCATTGCTCTAGATACAGTTGACGGATCGCGACAATCTATGCACCAAACTGACCGCCCTTTGCCAACGCTTCGCGTGAATGACAAATGACCTATGTCCATTGCCTAAATTCCAAGAGATGGCGCAACGATCGTCTGCGCTATTACACAGAAGACACTGGTCATTATGATCAGACAACATCGTTGCGAGACTGATCTGCTACTGATTGTGTTAAAAACACATCGTTGCGAGACGAACCTGCAACTAATTATGCTTAGTGCTTACCACGTCCTTCCACTCTTCCGACATTCCTTACGACCTTCGTTCATCGCGTAGAAGTGCTGCGATCTTCAAAATACTGCGCGGACTGATTTCCGACTGCGAAGCGCGTACTCGATGGCTGAACAAGAGAGGAAGATGACGAGCGAAATTGAAGACAACATCCGCAAAGGTTACGAGAGGCAGCGAGAAAGGCAACGGAAGGCGGCGTCTCGGCAGAATGAAACCGAGGAACAGAAAGAAGCGAGGCGTCAAAAGGATAGGGAGGCGAAGCGCAGGCAGCGTTCCGTGAGTTGCAAAGCTGTAAAGTAGTAGTACAAGAAGAGGGAACAGATTCAGCTTTGTTTCAGGCTGAAAGCCAGCGCCAGAAGGAGGAGCGGCAAGAGAAGGACCGAGCTGTCAAAGCCAAGCATAGCGCGGTGGGTGTGCTTGCTGTAGGTACACTATGTCATAGTGTATCGTTCCACGACTTCAATTTTCCAGACTGAGTCGTGCGAACACAAGTTCGCTCGACTGGAAAGGAAGCGCGTGGCGCAGCGACAAAAGCGCGCCGTACGTTGTGATTTATGCGAGTAGCAACGAGTTCACGGAGTGCAGAGACGAGAAGCGCACCTCTTCTTTAGGCTGAGACCGATGAGGAAAGAAAGGCGCGCAACGAGAAAGAACGGGAGCGGCGCCGCAACATTGTCCCGTCACTGTATTTGCAAGGGCTCACTGACTCTGCCGCCAGCAAATACATCACAAAGGCGCACAACATGGGCCCAATGAACGAAAAGTGCGACAATTGCGACGCACTCTTCTGGCACGAGGAAGTCTGCAGGCAGCAGAACTGCTGCCACTCCCATCACTGGAATCACACCTACTGCTACTGTACCACCAAGCCCATTCCAAAGGGGTACACCTGCGGCCACTGTGAAGCGCCCCACGATGGTGTGGCAGAAGAAATTCACCAGATCGCCCTCGACGACCTGGAGAAGCGGGGCCGCCACAACTACAGTCAGACCTTTGGCGACGTAGCGCGATTTCAGCCGTGGAAGGGGCCCGATGGGAAGAAGTATGTTTCGGACGCCTGCTGGGAGCACCACTACGAATTCAAGGAGCCTCGACCGGAGGCCATCAGTGGCAAGAAGAACCCGACGACAAGTGAAGGCGCTCTGTGTGGAGGCTGTACCGCTCTTTCCGTTTGCCAGTGCTGGTAGTTTGGGCAGTGATTTCAAAGTATCGTAGTAAGTGCATCTCTTGAGTTGAGGCCATTGACCGAGCACAAACGTCTACGGGCGAAACTCAAGCGTCTACTGTCTATTCACAGGCACCTGGAGTTGCTTAGATCCTAATCACAACGTCAAATGACTTGACATCTGTCTGAAATGTCCTGGGGTAAACCCAAATGTCTCTGGGCTAAATCCAAGCGTCTATTGTGGACTAACTGTCACGGGAGCTGGTGCAACAGTAAATGTTGGCAATGGCAGGGGCACATTGTCAAAAGACTTGAGATCTACCTGCAATGTTCTGCAATGCGCTGAATTCGATGATTGTATTATCACCTTGACCTTTATGCTCTGCAGATTACCTATGGGCTATAGACCTCTGCAGATTGCCCAAGCGATATTGACCATACAGAATCTCCTACGGGCTAAAGGCTCTAGTCTACATTACTAAGCTAGCTAGGTGTAGTGTCTGTCTGTCTGTCTGAAACACTTGCCTCCCTAGCACTTCGCCACGCGACGCTTCAGCATGCGCTTGCCTCGCTAGCACTTCGCCACGCGAAGCTTCAGCACGCGCGCGCCTAGACGCCAGCGGGACGCCAGCGGCGGCAATCAATCGCTGCACGGCCAGCGCCGCCTGTTGCTGCCTGCCTTCAACGCAGGCATCGCCTGAACAGTACCGCAAGGCACCGTCGCCGCTCAATCAGGCTCGCTCCCCTTAGCTCGCATTGGATCTGGCGGCTCTCTACCATTTGTTTTGCGCGGCGCTTTGTACGGCGCGTTCGCGAGGCAGTCAGCGCCGTTGGCTTGCAACAGGATAGACTTTCTGCAACAGTACAAATCTTGCAACAGTACAGACGTTGCAACAGGATGGTCGCGCGAGGCGATCAGTGCCACTGGCTCGCAACAGGACAGACCTTCTGCAACAAGACAGATTTTGCAACAGGAGCAACATGACAGACCTTGCAACAGGACAGATTTTGCAACAGGACAAATCTTGCAACAGGACAGATTTTGCAACAGGACAAATCTTGCAACAGGACAGATCTTGCAACAGGACAACAGGACAGACCTTGCAACAGGACAGATCTTGCAACAGGACAGATCATGCAACAGGACAGATCTTGCAACAGGACAGATCTTGCAACAGGACAGATCTTGCAACAGGACAGATCTTGCAACAGGACAGACCCTGCAACAGGACAGATCTTGCAACAGGACAGACCCTGCAACAGGACAGATCTTGCAACAGGACAGATCTTACAACAGGGCAAATCTTGCAACAGGACAGATCTTGCAGCAGGACACATCTTGCAACGGGACAGATCGTGCAACAGGACACATCTTGCAACAGGACAGATCTCACAACAGGACAGACCCTGCAACAGGACAGATCTTGCAACAGGACAGACCCTGCAACAGGACAGATCTTGCAACAGGACAGATCTTACAACAGGGCAAATCTTGCAACAGGACAGATCTTGCAACAGGACACATCTTGCAACAGGACAGATCGTGCAACAGGACAGACCTTGCAACAGGACAGATTTTGCAACAGGACAAACCTTGCAACAGGACAGATCTTGCAACAGGACAGATTTTGCAACAGGACAGATTTTGCAACAGGACAGACCTTGCAACAGGACAGATTTTGCAACAGGACAGACGTTGCAACAGGACAGATCTTGCAACAGGACAGATCGTGCAACAGGACAGATCTTGCAACAGGACAGACCTTGCAACAGGACAGATCTTGCAACAGGACAGACCCTGCAACAGGACAGATCTTGCAACAGGACAGATCTTACAACAGGGCAAATCTTGCAACAGGACAGATCTTGCAACAGGACAGACGTGGCAACAGGATGGTCGCGCGAGGCGAACAGCACCGTTGGGTCGCAACAGGACAGATTTTTCAACAGGACAGATCTTTCAACAGGACAGACCTTGTAACAGGAGAGACCTGGCAACAGGACAGGCCTTGCAATGGGACAGGCCTTGCAACAGGACAAACCCTGCAATAGGACAGACCCTTCAACAGGGCAAATCTTGCAACAGGTCAGAGACCTTGACAACGAACAGGGCGGACGTTGCGGCGCGCGTGCGAGGCGACCAGCGCCGTTGGCTCACAACGGGACAGACCTTGCAACGGACAGACCTTGAACAGGACAGATCATGCAACAGGACATTACGGCCATTGACGACTACATTCCATGGTATTCAGATCTCAGGAATTCTTCTGCAACGGGAAGGAACGGCTAGTACCTAGCTAAGCTCTGGACTGGAATGTTCTAACTGTTCCAGTCAGTGCCTACGAATGTACCTGCATAATTCTATTAGGCCGCAGTCGGCACCTTACACATGAATTGATGTTCGCGAGTAGGGGCTAGTTTCGGGGTTGTGTCAATTCTAGTTTTCCCATAGACGACGACGTGTGTACATAACCAGAACGGATAAGCTACATACTGCTCAAATCAACATGACACCCAGTATATTGCCAACACAGTCTGTGGTGTGTCAGTCAGTCAGTCAGCTAGGTCTCTTCTCCTGGACAGCTTGACTCCTGTGTCGCGGATACTTGCCGCCTTCGAAAGCTCGAGCGGCTGCTGCCACGTTGGCGGCAGCGCAGAAGACGCCGGGAAATGTCCGGTTCACATTCCACGAAGGGATGGATCTTCTGGCCTCCTGCACGTAGCACTTCGTGATGTGTGGGTAGACGTGGTCTGCGCAGCGCTCCAACTCGATCAGCTGCTCGAAGCTGCAGATGGCTGGAATGCGGCCTTCCACGCAGAGACTCCAGCAGAGGGAATCCGGTGTTAGACCCAGTTCCGGCGGAAGGCTGGCGCAGCAGGCGCGCACGTCCTTCCCTTGCGCCACGCAGTAGGTCGCCTTCTGCATGTCGGACAGACAGCTCAAGCCCGCCGCGTAGAACTGGGAAACGGTGGAACACGGAGGTTTACAGTGAATGAAGACGACACAGCCGCTCGTCGTATGAAGAAGACATTTATAGGCAGACAGTACACCCCCTAGAAAAGGGCTGCGCTTGACAATTCCCCGGCAACTTTCCCGATTCTGAATTTGAAGGTGCGCTATGTGAAACGATACATGACAACGCGCTGGTGAAATTTCCCTATTTGAAGATGCGCAAAGTAGAGGATTTCATGTTATTGACTATATGCTGTTGAATCAGATTTCAACATTTCTGTCGATCATTCAAGTCAAATCGATCTTCCACCCTTGTCGTGATCACCTTGTCAGCGAGATCCGGCCTGTAGGAGCAGAGCCCTAGGCAGTGCTCCTTTACTCCCAAGTCGGCGCAGCACCTTCTCGCTCTGAAGTCCAGGTCGCAGCTGCAGGGGCACTTCCGGCGGAAGTAGCTGGTCACCTGCTCGTTTTGACTCGTGTGACAGATGGAGACGGCGCGCTGGCAGAACGGCAACTTGTCCGTGCAGCTGGAGGGGTACGGTAAGCTTTGGCCTACCGCGAAGCTGAGAAGGCAAAAGAGAAAGCTGAGGCGGGGTGGCATTGCGGTTAATGCCTGATGATTTACTGCACAAAGAAGAGAGAAGTTCTCGTGTGTTGTGTGTCTGTCGTGTGGACAACACAATGGGCAGGTCATTGTTCTCAGACGTCTTACACCCCTGTCGCATCGTGTCTGCCTACTACCAGAGCAGAAAGGCGTTGCCTCCGGCCAACTCTATTCGTGCACAGACGTTCGTGAGCGAGTGACGTTCTGCGAACAACGCTGACCATATTGACGTCACGTCGCGACATCGGACGGAAGTGTCGTATCATTGTACGTTACAAATCTCTAATTGAAAGGCAATGCGCAGCACCATAGCACCATTTCGAATTCCGATTCTTTCACAACACGTCCGCAAGCGGGCAAAACAATAAACCCTCACACAGTTGTGCAGTTGCAACAACCTGTTCTCTGGGACGTGCACTCTGCGCGCGAAGACGCGACCAAGTCGGCGAGCGCGGCCACGGGAAACCTACATACATACACACTCTAGTAGTAGTACAGCCACTGCAGCCATCCATTAGTGCCACTGTGTGCCATTCTAGCGCAATATGTCGCCCTCGACTTCCGTCCTCCTAGCCGTGTGCTACATCGTGGTCGTCGTTAGCGGCCAGCACTCCGACGGCGACGGCCATGGTCACGGGAACGATAATGAGACGACCACGGCGAAGCCCAAGCCGCCCGGCACCATCAGCTGCGTGGAGCAACAGGTGGGCAGGGACTGAAACATTGGTGTATCCTCCATTCAGAGCCCAATTAATGGAGGGAATACCACGGTAGTCCATTGCTCTATTCCACAGATTGGCCGGGTCAAGATCGGCTCGGCATTCGGGGTCAGGTTCCAGGAGTTGGAGACCCCGCTTGGCACCTGCTACTCGGATGAGTGGTGCGCCAAGGTCTACACCAAGGCCGGAGACATCGTACAGAAGGACCCAAGTAACCGCCCTTTGTTTGGTTGTTGGTTTCGACCGTCGACGTGTGTAGAATAAGCTAGATCGAACTAAGTAACACAACGTCAATTATGTAATCGCTAGCTTTGACGCCTCTTACTGTTCAGAGTCGAAGAAGGTGGACCGCATGTCGGTGCTGAACTTCGCGCAGCGCTTCTGTGTCGGCCCCGACGACGACATGCCGTTCGGCGCCAACTTCTGCGATAAGGTACAATTGTCGCTCACACGAAATATCACAGCACATGCGCATTACTGACGTCGTGTACTGCAACAATATGTACATAATACATGCAGGTTAATTGCATTTGCGAAACTTGCAGAAGTGCTGTTGACCTACTCGGCGTAACTCAAATCTGCCTTTCCCAATCCGCCCTTCAACAAGCAGGTGGGCAACGACTGCATCGAGACGGACAGGTACGACGATGCATACACCGAGCTGAAGGGCACCGACGGCCAGCAAATGACCATCTGCTGCTGCAACACCGACAACTGCAACGGCGCCAGAGTCTTCGCTGCCAGCTTGCTACTGGTTGCTCTGGCCGTCCTTGGAGCCAGACTGGCCTTGTGACGCAGCTGTAGGAGATACATTATCTACATTATCTTATTCATGCAATGAGCGAGCCACAGCAAGAGTGTTCCTCTTTCGCGTAGCATCTTTCTGTAGGTGCAGATAGAAAGAACCCCGCTGTCGTTGCCATGCGTTGCATTTGTACGGCTCTTCAGCGACCAAACTAGACAGGAACAGAGTTGACCGTGTAAATGAAGTTGACTGTTCGAATATGTTGTGCTCCTGAGAGTGAATAGATTTTTATCATACTATTATAGTTCTCTACCCACACATTATGCAGCAATGCGAGAAGCTAACTCGCATGACGGATTTTTTCGCCGCGCCTCAGCGCGGCGAGGTGCATATGTCACAGGCTATGGCCGTCTTCAGGCCGTGGCCGTCTAGACGGCTTTGGCCTGGTCGATCAGGCCATGGCCGTCTTTTCGAGCAGAAGACGGCCGTGGCCTGATGCGTCAGGCCAGAGCCGTCTAGACGGCCACGGCCTGATGCGCCAGGCCATGGCCGTCTTTTCCTTGCTCTGCTAGTTTTCGACAAAGTATATTCCTTCCAATTCAGGCTATGCTTAGGCTCGCCCTGCGCCCACAATGCACAAGAGTCAGTCGGCGTCGCAGTCTGGCGGGTCGAAACTTAGGCTTAACGCGACCGGTGACCGACTTCAGGGCGCGCGGAGCGCGCCCTGAAGTTGGTGGTCGCGCTAAGCCTCAGTTGAGACCCGCCAGGCGCGACGCCGGCCGAGTTTTAGTGCAAATTGCAAGTGGAATAAACACTCCTCCATCTACTTCACCTCCTGCTTAGGCCTGCTGTGCCCCTTCCCTGCAAGCGCTTGTAACAGCTGATACTCTTAAAGACGGCTACGGCCTGGTCCATCAGGCCATGGCCATCTTTTCGAGCAGAAGACGGCCATGGCCTGACGCATCAGGCCGTTGCCGTCTAGACGGCAACGGCCTGATCGACCAGGCCAGAGCCGTCTAGACGGCGATGGCCTGAAGACGGCCATGGCCTGCAACACATATATACGGATGACAATGTGTGTCTGTGTGTGTGTGTGTGTGTCTGTGTTTCCGTGGCATCGAAGTAAAATGCGTGACATATGTGGTCAAGTAGACTCGAGGTCGCTGAGTACGGATCCGATGTCCGTTTCTGTTGCTAATTCCGCATTTTCGAGATATTCGTAATTAAAATTAGAAAATGTCAAAAATCGACTTTTTCGTCTGGTGCGCTAGCCGCGAAATTTCTTCAGAAATGGAAGGAGCATGAACCGCGAATAATTTGTAGCACAAAAGAAATTTTTTGCAGATGTGGAATTTAATAGGAATACGCGATTATTTGTCAAAATTGCATAAATTGATTGAAATACAAAGTCATTTAATGACGAATGTGAATGCAGAAACGGAAAGGTCGTATACCGATAAAAGTTTGTGACATAGTTTTGAAGTTTTTACAAATTACAATTTCGAGATATTTTCAATCAAAATATAAAAATGTGGAAAATCGACTTTTTCACCTGATGATATAGCGGCGAAATTTCTTCAGAAATGGAAAGAGTATAGACTGCGGATAATTTGTAACGCAAGATAATTTTTTTGCAAATGTGGAATTTAATAGAAATACATGATTATTTTTCAAAATTCCATAAATCAACAAAATAGAACGTCGTTTTTTTACGAATTTAAACGCAGAACTGGTAAGGCCGTATGCCAATAAGAATTTGTGACATAGTTTTACAGTTTTAATAAAGTCCAATTTTGAGATATTTAGAATTAAAATTTAAGCATATCTCAAAATCGAGATTTTCGTCTGATGGCTAGAACAGCTGTTTATTGATGAATGTGCACTCGGAAACAGAAATGCGTAAGCTGAAAACAGGAATTCGCCCGCACCAAACTTTTGGCAAGTTTTTTGTTGGATGTGACGTTTTCACACAGGTAGGAAACATCAGATAAACGGCGTCGTATCATGCCGATAACATATAGCGAACGCGGCGATATCACTGAGCTTCAGATCAGCTGTACAGACAACCGTATCGTGGGGACAGCTGCACTTGGCATTACGGTACACGTTCTCAAGGCACCTTCTCCAGATGCGGCCAACGACGTGTGCAAAGTTCTCTATACTGTTCACCAAAATTTGACAGACACAAAGCATAGGTTGAACTTTTTACACACACAGCTTGTACACTACAACGTCGTGTGCACCGCATGTTCGAAGATAGGTAATGTACATAAGTGCTGACGCCGTTACAAAAGAAGTTTGGCGAGAGATCGCGGCAGCTGCGCCTTCGCAAACTCCTTCGTGGCCGAGCTGCTGTTGAGAAGCACCCTGCGCAGTCTCTCCAGTGCCAGCTGCTCCAAAGAGGGTACGGCCGTCGTCCAGAACTGGAAGAGTCGAAACTTCGCCTCGTGCTGGACGAAGTGGAAGTAGGCGAAGACGGCTCTGGCGCTCGACACCACGAAGTGAAGGTTGCTGGCCTCCGTAGGGTAGAGCACCGGTGATCTCAAGTGAAGAAGAGCGTCTTCCCACGCCATGTCCGGCAACGACAGCGCCCTGACGGTCAACTGGCGGTTGCGATTGTCGACGAAGGCCAGCCGACTCGACGACAGCAGGCAGACGCGGCCGAATCGGTAGTCGTGGTCGAACGCTGACGCCGAGCCGGCGACTCGCCTCGTTCTTTCGCGAAGAGTGTCATTGCGAAGGTCGATTTCCACACCTTCCTCCATGTCGTTCGTGAGAAAGCCGTACAACTTCCCTTGTTCTTCGCTGGCAAATAGCCTCAGTGAGTGCCGGGCCGAGGGAGCCAGAAAGCCTGGCGGCCTCTCCAGATTGTAGCCGCTTCTAAGCGAACACTGGTCTGAGTAGACGTCGTAGCGGAAGAGATGGCAGCAGCCGTCGGGCATGAACTGGGCGCCGAAGAACGCCCCACGGCTGTCGGCGCACAGAAAGATGGGGAAGAGCTCGAGAGTGTCGCGGTTCCACTGGCAGACCGTCCGTACTTCGCAGTGGACGTTGGCCCGAGTGGAGTCGACGTCGCGAAGAGACACGACGACGACCTTGATGCGAATGGAGTTATCGGGCGTCACCGCGTCGACGCAAGGATACAGCAGCTCGTCTCCCACCACAAAGGGGAAGTCCCCGACCATCCAATTCGGCGGGAATTCCAAGCTCGTTAGCTCCGCCTGGTCGAGCAAATCGCTGAACGAGACCCTCGCGAGCACCGCGCCGGCTAGGGTCGTGACGGCGAAGCCGTTTCTTTCCTTGCATCGCTGGAACCAGACCACCTGAAGAGAAGAATGTTTAGTGAAACAGAGCAGCTTGCATGCCGCGGCGGAAAAACTGTCTGTGGAAGAACCTTGAGTAGTAGGCAATAGGTGACCCAGCCACCCCACCCGTACTGAGTGCGCCAGCGGCACCCACGCACATGTGTGCGTGCATGGCAGACGAGTGGAAGGCGAGTGGAAGGCGAGTGGAAGGCGAGTGGAAGGCAGGCGTATTACACAAACCGGTCCTGCGTGCGTTCGACGCGCTGTGACAGTGTAATAATTTGATATCGCGTGCTAATTAATTGTGTGCGTCCGCGTCTTTATGCGTCTACGCATGTTGCGTCATGTTTACGTCTGCGCGCGTTGGCACGCGTCCAAAACGGGTTTCGAAACAGCGTCCCCATGCGCCAGGCACGTGTACAGTGGAGGGTTATTGCACACTGCATGTGCGTGTTGGTTGCGCGGGAAAATTCAAATTCAAACTCGGCGTCACTTTCACAGTGTACATAGGCAGGCACACGCATACGTACAGTGCGTCTAGCGCGTGTTGGGACGCGTCCAAAATCCATTTTAAAATTTCAAAAACAGCGCCAGGCACGTGTACAGTGGAGGGTTGTTGCATACTGCATGTGCGTGTTGGTTGCGCGGGAGATTCAAATTCAAACTCGGCGTCACTTCCACAGAGTACATAGGCAGACACACGCACACATACAAAAGCGCGAGTTGGGAAGTCCTCACGTCTTCTAGCGTGGCAGAGTGGTAAGAGCTTCGGCTTGCGTGCAGGAGGTCATCGGCGGTTCGAATCCCCTGGCGAGCAGTAGTTCTTTGGAACGGGTAGGAGACTTCGTCTGAGCAGCGGCGCAAGCTTTTGCCATGCTTTTGCGACTTTGATGTCTGGAGCTATACCTACATCTGTGACAACGCATTGCCATGCTGTAGCGGCCTGGTGGGCCCAACGTGCAGCCGTACAGGCCTCACGCGGCCTAGTCTGGCCCGACGTCGGCCCATACATATGTATAGCGCAATGTGCATGGATACAGGGTAGCATAGTGCAGCGTCATCCTGTTTGCAACTCCCGCAGACGCGCGGCGCTCATTTTGGGATTTATTTGTACCCATTCTGCATTTTAGAATTCTGTCAAGACTCACAATGGCTCGCATGAAGGCAATGGCAACCAAGTTTGCCCCAGCCAAGGTTCCCAGAAAGGAGTTGGCGATCAAGGCTCCACGAAGTCAAGGGAAAGTCTACCGCGGAATGAAGCAGCCCATGCGTCGCTACCGTCCCGGTGCCATGGCTCTGCGCGAGATCCGCCAGTACCAGCGGTCCAACGACTTGCTTCTGCGCAAGCTGCCCTTCCAGCGCCTAGTTCGGGAAATCTCCACAATCTTCCGCCCCAACGTGCGCTTCCAGTGTTCTGCCATGCTAGCCCTGCAGGAGGCCAGTGAAGCTTACCTGGTGAGAGTCTTTGAGGAGACCAACCTGTGCGCTCAGCACGCCAAGAGGATCACCATTATGACCCAGGACCTGAAACTGGCCATGCGCATCCGAGGAGAGTGAGTAGTTGATCGATGCGTCATGGGTGTGGTTGTGCTGTGTTGGTAAACTTGAGTTGTGCTTAGCGAATTAAAACTAATAAACTGAGGACAAATAGTTCTCGTTCCTTATTAGGTCGAGGCACGGTAGAATTCAAAACATCACAGAACTGGCGCGCAAGCGCAAGTCTTGACGACAGCTGGAACTCGCACAGAGTGCCTGTGTAATGCATCGTAATGCAAGTAGCACTGCGCTGCGCGTTGTGCACTGTGGCTCCTGTACTATACCTACGCCTAGTCTTAGTTTCACTCGAAACTTGTATTTCGCAGTCTCTTTCCACCGTTCTGTCCACAGTTCACAATGGACGGACAAAAGCCGTTTAGTTATGACCACGTGGTGGCCCTCGAAGCAGAGTTTCAAAGGTTCAATCGAGAAACTGAAAGAATCCTAAAGTCGATTGACCCTAGCGTGGATCCCAAATGTGCAAAAGAAGACAGTATGATTTTCCGGCGTTATTTTGGTGGTTGCGACCATACTCTGAAGATTCTGCTCGATGGTATTATGAGCGCCTTGAAATACTCTAAAAGCGGTTTCGAGGAAGAATTCGCCGACGGCGCTCCCGACTGGCCAATGCTCCTGGCGACGGGCGTCTTAGGAGACCCTAAATCTCAAGTTTACGATAGAGCAGCCGCGATGCAGAAACTGATCCAGAACCGCTACTGGCTGAGTTTTGTTGACAACCACGCCGGGTTCCGCAATAACCCAGAGTTGACCATCGACCTCTTGTGTGCTAAAGCCAAGGCCGCGTTCTGCTCGATGCGCAATGCCACAGGGTGGTTCTCCAAGCATCCGATGTGAGTTTGTCTCAACTTCTGTCATCATAGACCATGCATAGCCTCTGCACTTTAGTGTGCCACTGGATGAGGTCTGCGAGGCGTCTAACGTAGGAGTCACAACGGCGCACCTGCCCAGCATCGCTCATTGTGTAGTTGGCGGGAGCGAAGCATTTGTGAAATTGGCCCAGGAAATTGGCTTCGACAAGGTGGTCGCCATGTTATGCCACTTCATCAACACCTGTCAAGAGATGGAGGAGACAGTCAGGAGCAAGGTCCGCGATTCGTATGACGCCAAGCTGTTGGATGTTCGCCACGATTTTCTGTGAAACCAGAACAACCGCTGAATGATTGGAGGGCATCTAGGCTTACAGTGGTAGATAGAATCTACCTGGTGTGCTGCTGTGATACACTGTGCCGTCTCTATGGTAGTAGTAGACGGGTTTAGTTTGAAGACAACATTAGGTTTGATGTGTGTGTTCTAATATATGTGGAATAACCCTGAGGTTATACTGATTTCTGTTCTGTGTAACAGATCGTTTTTATTAGCTCATTATTAAGTTAACCAAGATAACGAAAAGGTAATAAACAAAGCACTTTATGAAATACCTTATGCACCACTAGCGTACTGTTCAGTCGTATCACAAATCAGTTGACACCAAACCAGCTGACGTTAGACTGGTGTGCCATTAGCGACTGTTTGCAAAATACAGATATTCCCTGAATGTCAAGGTAAACTTTACGAAGAGTTTCGAAACTGTGGCGTGTGACGCACTAAAGACGCCACCTGCACTACACGCACGTGACGTAGAGCCGGCCCATCGTGCAGCACGTGATGTAGCCTACATCTGCCACGCAGGCTGGCAGTCTGCCAATGCGGCCGCATGTCTAGACGTCTGGCCAGCCTGTAGGTCATTTCGTCATTCTTTGCAGACAATGTTTGCGCAGCAGAAGCGGAAGATATATCCAGCTCAAGCTCAGCGATCAAAAACGAAAGAATAGTGTCGTAGATATCCTGAACAGACAACAACGCAGAGCAATGGCAAACGTGTGCGACTTCTGCAGTGGAGAGTATGCCACTGAGGACAGTCTGCGTCGACACATGCAGAAGTTTCACAAGAGAGAAATGGAGCAAGAGGAGATGGACGATGAGGAGGAGGAGGACGAAGACGACGACGACGACGACAACGACCACAACAACGACGACGACGACGACGACGACGACGACAGCGAAGTGGTGGTGGTCGCTGAGGTGCTCGCAAAGGCCTTGGAGGATATGGCGGGGATCGCCACAGTTCGAGACATGCTGGACAACTATGACGCAGTGCAGAAAGCTTTCAAGAAACAGGTGATAGAACTTTTGCATTGTCATCACAGGTCAGACAAGTGTCGTTGCAGCTGCAAGACATAATCAGAGAGGCTGACCTCGTCAAGGAGACCAACTACTACCAGGACTTCCAGAATACAGTGAAAATGAAGGAAAAGGGTGGTCTAGATCCACAGGAAGCTGAAGAGGCCGCCTGGCACGAGCGTCAGTGTCAGCTCCGATGTTTTCTCGAGAATTACGAAGACCAAATCGACGAATTGATGAAGTCCGACGCGATCGAGTGAAAGTGATTGTTGGTGTTGTGTCAACAGACTGAATAAATTGGCTACTTTGGATTGCGTTTCACGTGACCTAGCATTGCAACGTTCGCGTTCACTATCGTACAAAGCCTTGCTTGCTATCTGAAAACCTTCCATTTTGGCAAAGATGGCCAGGCGGATCGTCGACGATCTGTCACTCCTCTCGTTGGACAGCCAAGAAGCGTACCTCGCGAGAAAGCTCAGCCACGACGACGACCCTCACGTCCGTCGTCTTCTCCGACGGTCCCTGGAGATCCTTCCACTGTTCATCATCGGGTTTCTAGTGGAGGAGGCGTTTCGCACCACGCTCAATGGTCAGTGGTGTGCGCTGTGTATACTCACGTGCCGAGTCAACTAGTTACGCTAGCAGCGTATGTACAGGTACCGCGAGGCGAAGAAACGATGGCAGTGAGCGGACCATATGCGGGGCCTACTTGTGCCTGCTCAAGGAGTCGAGTGCGGTGATGGCGCACGAAACCAAGGCTATCTTTCGAAAGCAGCGCGGTGGCCAGCAAAGGCGTAACTAATAGTTACTGATCCCTTTGTGATTCTGTGAAGCCTGCATCTGTGCACGTCATTGCATTCTGAACCCATGTAGAATGTGTGTTGAGTCAGCGTGGAATGGGCAGGCGCACGGTCTCTGCACACTTGCGCTCGCAAGCTCGTGTTAGGTTAGTCTCTCGCACTACACTCTGGGTAAAGGTGTAGGCGCAGCCAAGCAATGCTCTTGACTTGCAAGCAGTCAACGAAATGATTCATTCTAAGGGCCTAGCATTCGAACAGCTAAGGCGAAATGCATGCTGTGTCTCTTTGAGCTGTGATCTTGCTGCTTTGTCGTGGATTGCACAATTAGCAGTCAGCTATGTGCAAGGGCGTATCAGTGGCTAGGACTCCCACTTCCCTAGGATACTAGGATCGATCGCCCGACGATAGCAGCT
Source organism: Linhomoeus sp. GSCO2_2 (assembly GCA_030248115.1). Lineage (NCBI taxonomy): Eukaryota > Metazoa > Nematoda > Chromadorea > Monhysterida > Linhomoeidae > Linhomoeus > Linhomoeus sp. GSCO2_2. The sequence goes on along the minus strand of JASAMZ010004109.1, from coordinate 598 downwards.
AACAGACTCCTGCACCTAAGTTCCCCTAACACACCACTCGTTCGGAGGCAAACAGCCGACCTCCCAGGCCGCTAGGTAGTGCGTTCTCGTACTAACGTAGACAGAACTCACGCCTACTTGACTTCCGCCGGTCGCTGTTCTGCAGGCGTTACAGTGTACGACTCTCCCCACTTTTGAAGTGGAAACGGGATAGTTCGTACGAAACAGCTGCGGAAGAGGAACTGCGCTCCTACGCTTAGCATCCACAATCCCTAAGGGCTAGGGTTTTGGGGACCGGGCCTGGGGACCTTTACACAGGCTTTAGCCTTCCGGCTGGTTCCTTTTACACGACCTCTGTCGGGCAAGGGTTCACTCCTAAGAGAGAGAGACTGAAATCCCTTCCCCCTTTTATAGAGACCGCCTCCTTTGTGTAGCAGACAAAGGAGTGGCATGACGACGCCGAGATAATTGCCGTCGCGCGTCGGTTTTGGCGTCGCTTGCTCCATGGGCAGTTAGGCGTACATTCCAAGCATTCCAATGGAATCGTACCCTGTCAAATTAGCATAGGCGCCAATTTAAACGTCTTGGGCCAATTTTGCCTCGATGCCGCGCCGTTCGG
>JASAMZ010004105.1:0-11062 GCA_030248115.1 Linhomoeus sp. GSCO2_2 | reverse complement strand
TTCGGTCGCTTCACGCCGATTGCCGACTGCGACATGTTCGGCGACAGCTTCTGCTACTACACCAAGGGGGCGCAGCACTGCGTCGTCTCCACGGGCGGCGTGTGGAACGGCGCCGCGCAGATGTGCTGCTACGACTTCGAGGGCTGGCTGATGTTCACGCAGGACTACGAGTTCAATCCACAGTACCTGCGCTACGCCTCCGCCGGCCACCCCTACCGCGCCCATCCCTGGGGCACGCAACCCTACCGACGACCCCCCTTCATGCCCAGCATGTCGAATCTGTACAACGACCTGATTCCCTACGACGTCTGCTGCAAGTGGGCCAAGAGCTGCGAGTTCTTCTACTGGAGACGGGAGAGCAACGGATGCCAGGACTACAGGCCGCCAACCATTGGTATTTGGCCAACGTTTGTCGTCACTCTATTGTGTGCACGTCACTAGCATGGGAATCAATCTACAGGCTTTGCTTACGGCAACGGCCACTTCGTCACCTACGACGGCACGCGCTACACCTTCCCGGGGAAGGGCTACTACGTGCTGTCGCGACTCAAGGGAGGCCGAAGCAACTTCATGTCGCAGATTCGATTGGAGCAGCCGCCCGATACGCAATGCACGTGGAACCTACTCTCACTCCAACAATTATTCTCAAGCAAGGCAAGTGCTGTGAACCGCAATGAAAGAATGTATTTCCAGGGGGCGCCGCCGTCCCATCGACGGTGATCACTGGCTTCGCCGCCAAAGAGAACAGCTCCTCCACAGTGCAGGTCTTCGCCAGGAAGACCTTCCGACGCTGGCGCTACATGCTCGACATCTACGTCGACGGCAAGCACACCTTCTTCGACAAGTCGGTCAAGAAGCTGCAGCAGTTCAAAGGTACTGCACGTTAATCGAAGGATCAGGGATTGGGCTCGGCCGAAGAATTCAATCGGGCTCATTACAGGCGTCAACGTGTACAACCCGGCCAGGAACTTCGACACGTCCGTCATTGAGATTCTGTTCGGCAGTGGAATCGGCATTCGCGTCTCCGACACCAAAGGCATCGGCCAGCTGGACGTGCTGGTCTCCCTGCCGTCCGAGTTTAACCAGACGTACAGGGTGAGTTGTATACGTACATAGGTGCATATGTAGACATTGTATATAGTAGGTTGTCAACCGCTGAAGCGCTTACGCATTCCAGAACCCATACGCGCGCGAGCAGTTCGGAGGCGGCGGCGCGGGCGGCCGCTGCCAGGACTTCATTCGCACGGAGGGTCTGCTGGGCACCTTCAACGGCGACAAGAGGGACGACTTGATGTCGCCCAGCTGCCAGTTGACCACCGTCACGCAACCCAATCCTCAAGCGCACGAGCTGCGCATGATCTACGATCAGTTCGGCCAGAAATGGCGCGTCGACGGCGCTCGACACCCCCTGCTGTTCCAGTCGAAGCGCCACCCACTGTACAATCCGCCCGCCTTCGCCAACCCCGACTGGTATCCCGTCTTCGACGTCCAGAACTTCAACAATTTCACGAGATACGAGTCGCTCATCTTCAGCCGAGACGAAGTCAAGGTATGCCATCGTACGCTAGCTGTCTGGCCACCAAAACACTCAGGGGATACTGTAGCGGTACATAGGAATTCGGTTTAGGCGACCTGCCAGAACGTTCAGTCGTGTGAATACGACTACATTCTCACTGGGAGAAAGGAAGTTGCAAAAGACACACTGAGTACTGAGCAGAAAATGCTCGGACTCAAGCGAAAGGGAGAGAAACTTCGTGAGTTCAAAGCGGCTCGACGTCTGGCATGGCTATCGGTGTCGTATCCCCTCTTTCGCTCAGTGTTGAGCTGCGGCCCGCTGCTGAAGAACCCCGGTGCCGTGAAGCACCCAAACGGTAACAACTACTTGGACGGCGTGACGGTGCGCTTCCAGTGCAAACCAGAGTACTTGCTGCACGGCGAGCCTCAGAGGACCTGCATCAACGGCACCTGGACCCCCGGCTGGTGGGTCTGGTGCAGATGTGAGTGATCCCATCACGCCCATCCACTTCTGGATCCAAACGATGCTTCTACGGGTGCATTCAGCGCGCCAGCTGGAGACGGCGCTGAAACTGATGACGGGCCTGCTGAGCGCTCTGGTCGTCGTGGTCGTCGTCGCCGTCATCTTCCTCTGGTGCTTCCTCATCGGACTGCGCAATAGACGGGCCGGCGGCCAGCGACGGCCCATTCAGCAGCAGAGGTAGGTTTACATATTGCAGAGGGATACTTTCTGCCGATTGCCACCAGCCATAATTGTACCCTACCGCTTCCAGGCAGTTCGCAGCGCAGCCGCCCGCGCCGCCCTACAAGGCCCAGGAGACGTACAACAACATGCTCAATCAACAGCCGCCGAAGGAGGTCGATTTCGGATACGGCGCAGGCGGCGGCGGCGGCTCCATTGGCTACAACGTACCCGTGATGGAAAGCGAGCCCGTCGCCGTGGGAAGGCCCGTCTTCGCCGAAAGCAGCGCTTGAAGCCGCGCTGAAGACGACGACGACGACAGATGAACTACTGTGACTTTCGAGGGTCCCTGTGAATAGTAGCTCACGTAGTAAATAGCTAGCTGTAGGGTAGATCTCAGCATGAGTCGTTGGATTGCCCGCGCCAAATTTAGTTGACGGTCATGACATTTGTCGTTTCTGCTCCAGGGAAATCACACGTTGTTGTCCTCCATGACTACAGTAGGTAGCTACCTGTCGCACTCCGCTGCCGTGTTACCCTCGAGCGCGTTGCTTCCGCTCCGCGATCGCTTCTGCTGACGTGTGCATACGATGAACTGTGAGGTGTGAACGTTGAACGTCGCAATGAGCGACATTCTGGGTGTTGCTAAACGTACCTCCTTGCAAAACCAAAGCTCAACCACCCATTGGCCAACTCAACAGTGCCTCTCGGTCTCAATTCAACAGGAAACAACACAACACTCTAAAGGGCAAAAGTCACCGCTGTATCCTTCACCCAATCGACTCGCTATCAACTTCCTTTCAGCCTCCCCGTCTCTATATCATGCGCTTGAGCAGCGCGTTGATCTGGTCCTCGCGATTGCCGAAGTCGCCGCCCTCCACGAAGTGGATCGTCTTCTTCGTCCAGCCTGAGACAGTGGAGAAAACAATCGATTATCACTGCGCAGCGAGCGCACACGCAAGAGCGCACCTCCGTTGGGCGTGTTGAGCTTGAAGGGCCAGAGGAAGTTGGTGGCCGCCTTGAAGTTGGGCCCGACCGTGTAGATCTCGTGGATCAGGTCGTCCATGCAGATCAGGTCCTTGTCCCCCAGCGAGCCCTCGATCAGCTTGTTGTCCGTCAGCGGCACGCGCCGCTTCTCGATCTGCACATGGCGAAGTGAAGGAAGTCGCGATAGTTTCCGCGAAGCGCAGGCCGAGATGTAGAAACACAACTGCGCTCATTCAATTTAGAATGCGCTACCTTGGCGTGTCCTCGCTTGTAGAGCAGGTCGTGGACGGTCTTCATGCTGGGATAGCCCCAGGCGATGTAGGGCTCGACCAGGCGCAGCATGGTGGCCGTCGCCTTGTTCAGACGGACGAAGACGCCGTTGTTGATCTGCCGAAGGCGCAACAACTGCAGAATCTGTAACGCAGCAATGCGTAGACGCGGTTCACATATCGTCGAGCGGAAGCGAATTCTCAGGCGACCTTTCGCAGCTTGGGATGGATCTGGTTGATGCCGCGAATGCGGATCACGAAGGCCAGCTTGGGCTCCGCCGGCACGTAGAAGTTGCCGTGCTTCAGAGCCTCGCGCTTCAGCTTCGTCTGCTGCTGCAAAGGAGAGAAGACACCGACTGGGCAGTCCGACTTTCTCGATTAGTGCGTGAGAGCGTATCCGCACCTTCTGCGTTCTCCGGTGGTGGCGAATGTACTTCTCCGCGCGCCTGAAGATCACCTGGCGCTTCTCCTTCAGCTTCTTCTGCTCCTCGACCTGAGAAGCAACGAGACGAGTGGTCGCTGCTTGGCGACTTGACGACGAGAACTGAACAATTACCTACCCTAGCGGCGAACTCTTTGGCCTTCTGTTCCGCTTTGGCCTTCCGCCGCTTCAACAGCGTCTCAGGGACCGAAGGCAGCTTCTTCTCCGTCATTTCCGATGCGAAACCTGAACCCTCGCTCTAGATTCGCTGAATCCAGCTCAACAACAAAACAACGCGAATCTCCAACTCTCCGATCCGGAGTCTAACTCAGCATCAGAATCCACTCGAGAAAATAGAAGCGTTGATTGGTTTGCACATATGGTTTGGACGCTTCTCGCTGCATGAAAACTATGCCGACGGGACTGATATTTGCTACGTGCATACGTCCGTTTATGCATGTACATACGTACACACATTTGGCGATTGACACTTCAATTGTTCCAAGCTTCGCCTCTGCCTAGCCAATCACATGAAAAAGGAACGTTATCAATGGTTGCGGCAGCAATTTGGACGATTCGGTAGTCGGAGCAGCGACTTTGCAGGACTTCTGCACCTTGACGCCGATTGCGTAGACCCAGAGATCTTGGGCTTCGTTCTCGTAGAAGCGCAGCAAGCGCAAGTAGCCACCGAATGATGTGCCGTTCTCTAGTACTGGCAAAGAAAGGATGCATGGACACACTGATTGCAGAGAGTTCACAATACATACACTCACTTTATATACTCAAGGAAATACAACGAAGCACGTGCATAACACCTTGTTCATGGAGTCGCTTCAGAGTTGGCACGTCCTCTGGGAAGATCAGCTGGTACAGAGAAATGCCCTTGGCCACGGTGCCAGCAGTCGACGAGATTTGAAGTAACCGCTCTGCTCTGAACGTGGATGTACATACATACAATCGGGCGGAAGCCTTTATAGGTGCCTGTCTCTCAGTCTAACCTGCCGTCCAAGTAGTGGACCTTCAAATCCGTCTTTGTGGCGACCACGAAGTCGTCTCCTTTGAGTCTGACGTGGCCGGTGGCCGCCGACAGCTCCGGTTCGCAGTAGACGCAGTAGCCGACGCACTCTCCCCAGTTGTCGTTGGAGAGGCGGGCCGCCATCGTGAGCGTCACACTCTGCGACAAGTACATATAATCGATTGAGAGGTGTTTGTACATATGTATTCGAGAGATATGTAAAAGCTTCCATAGGTTGAACGACGTCGGTATACATAGTCGGTCAACCCACCTTGAATCCGTTCGCCGATGGCCGACAGCCCGCTTTTCTGGCTCGTTTGAGAAGGGTGGATCGCATTCGCAGAGAAATGGTCCGTTGGACGTCATCGCCTTCGGAGCCTATGAACCGGAGCCATTTTGCCAGGTCATCTCTGTTGACGTAATCCGTCAGCTCGTTGCCGATCATGTCAATCTGAAATTTAGGCGGCAATGCATGTAACGCACTGTCTCTGTGAATTGTTGTGAGGTATCGACGATATCCGAAGGTGGATGTCAAACCTGCGACAGGCCCAGAAGCAAGCTGACCGTTTCGGACACGTAGAGGATGACGCCCTGCCTGTCCAAGCATATCAGGAAGCCGTCCAGGATCTGTACATTGACGTGTGCGAACGACGCATGAATGTATGTACATACCTAAAAAAAATTATATAGTAGGTAGTAAGTACATACGTACTTCGAGTAGCTTATTCGACTGCTCGAAGGTGGACGTCCCACTAAATCGACAGGACTCTAGCCAACTGGGGTCGCCCTTGACGCTAAACTGGTGCAGCTTTAGCGAACAAATGGTCAGACGAACGATTGTCGCCTTGTCTGAAGTGAGTTTCTTGCTTATCAGAGGGAGCAACGTCTGTGAAAGAAGAGTGAGAGGAATCAACCGAGAAGCTGGGCGCTGATCTGTCGCGAAATAGGAAGGGCAGCGGCCAACTGGCCGAATTCACTGTTCTCGCTTATTCGACGGCTCGCCGCCGCCCGTCGACTACGCGTCTTCTTCTTCGTCGCCTTCGATGGCACCTTCGGTGTCGGCGCTATCGCCATTGGCGATTCTTGTTCTTCTCCGCAGTGTATTCGGTGGACTGCTTCCGCCATGGCAAAACTGTTAGATGAATATCAATATCAATTCTAGTATAACAGCGCCTATCGTACTTCGTTCAAGGGAAGAGGCGCCCCGAATTTGGATGGGGAAAGGGCGAGTCAGCACGGGCTGGCCCTTCCCATAATTGTCGGCGCCGTTCGCCGCTACGCCTAAGGGCCGTTCTTTAGACGCCGATGATGCAACGAGCGACAACAATGCGCCAGCGCTCGCGATTCGTGCTGCCTCGCTCGCTTCCAGAGCACGATTCAATTAGTCGGGCCGTTTAGTGGCATGCTAATGAATTGATTGCCGTTGCCCGCCCCGAAAGAAGCTCAACCCAATTTGACATGCAGGAGGGAAGGCATTTCTGGAGGTCGATGCTGGGAGGTCTGAAGAATAGTTGGGTGTGAGGTAAATTCTACAAAATACCGCAGACAGCCGACGAGATGCACTAGAGGTAATATGACCATTTGCGAATAGCTGCCTTTCTGTTGCCGTTCACTGCTTGATTACGTATGAGCTGCCACTCGGTTCGAGTGCAACGGTACCACCACAATTATCTCTCAACCGGCTCAAGTTTTCATGTTTTACGAAGTCCGCATTGCACGACGTTTGGTACGGTATTGGCGCAATGTTTGAAAGCGAGAAAGGCAACAGACGAATTGTGCGAGATCAGATTGAGATTCGAGGAGAGAACAAAGCGAAGTTATCAACAACGAATAACTTCCGTTTCGTACGACTTGTCAAGTGCCGGTTGCTGCTGCGACGTCATACGAAGATGCCTTACTACGCCGTGGCCAACGGCCGGCAGCCGGGAGTTTACAACAGCTGGGACGACTGCCGAAACGAGGTTGGATTTTCACCCACCAAGCAAGACTTGCTGCCGTAGGCCCGTTCTTATGCCGTTGTAGGTTCACGGCTATTCTGGAGCGCGATACAAGAAGTTTGACACCTACGAAGAAGCCAACAACTTCGCAACCGGCGGCGGTGGCGGATCCTCTAGTGGCGCCTATCAGGGAGGGGGAGGAGGAAGCTACGGCGGCAGCTACTCCTATGGCGGCGGAGCAAGGTACTTGAGTGCTAAAGAAGCTCGTGTTTTTTCGCGGTTAGTAGTCGCTACTTGAAGCGACACCACCAGCAGTAGCGGCGGCGGCTCTCGCGGCACCGTCTACGTGGACGGCTCCTGCTGGAACAACGGCCGCTCCGGCGCCCAGGCGGGATACGGCACATATTGGTGAGAATTGTGGCGCGAGTATCGTTTTGATGCGAGCGCTATTGGCCTACCCTCTGGGATTCTTGTCAGGCCTGACCACCCCGAGAAGAACACGGGCGCGCCTCTGACCGACGGGCGTCGCACCAACAACCGCGCCGAAATTCGCGCCGCCACACATGCCATGAAGCAGGTCAAGCGCAGCTACCAATATAACCTTCTTCTCTTCTCAAAGCTTTTCCATCCCACAAGCGTCCAGCACTGTAATGTCTGATGATCTTGGCCTGGCATTAGCCTGTTCTTCAGCAGAAGAACTTCGCATCCATCCACGAGTCCCTAGCGGTTGTTCAGGCGCGCGGCATGGGCTACTCGAAGGTGGAGGTGCGAACGGACAGCCAATTCATGCAGGACTCCATGACCAAGTGGCTGCCCAACTGGAAGCGCAACGGATGGCGCACCGCCGCCGGAGGCGAGGTCAAGAACCGCGCCGACTTCCAGGAGTTCATGGACGCCTCCGAGGGCATCGACGTGCGTCCTTGTCTTGGCTTGCTGACGCTTCCATTCCCATTGAATGTCAGCCCTGTTGCATCTGTGATTGTGTGATTGGAAAGACAGAGGCAGTTGGGAAAGGGTACGAATTGGTCGCTAGATATACAACGTCCAAATCTCGGCTCCCTCGCTCGTATTACTTCGATTCTATGAAGAATCACTATTGGACAGTGCCCAGATTACTCCATCCACGCTTTGGATAGAGTTTGGCAAATTTGAGCCGATTAGGAGGCGGGGTGTATCCAAAGATGACAGAGTTCTTATTCTTCGTCTCCTGTGTGACCATCTTACCCCAATCATGAGCGAAGCGGCTGCGCAAGCGCGGACAAACGTCTTGCACTCTTGCAGGTGGAGTGGACGAAGGTGCCGGCCCACTCTGGCCACCACGGCAACGAGATGGCCGACCGTCTGGCCAATCAGGGCGCCCGGATGGACAACGACGCGGGGCAACTGGACTACGACGACGACGACGATTACTACTGAAGATGCTACTGCTGAGGACGCCTGGATCTCGCCGGGCTCCCGTTTCCAGTCCCTGTCCACTTTTTCTTTCACTTCGTTTCGTTTGCTCACTTAGATATATGTAGGTGTTTCTTTCGCCTTCTGTTTCTACTTCGAGAACTTTGCAGCCGTGCACGCAGTCTTGTGCCAGTCTGATGTCGCTCATCTTCGGCTAGAAGTGCACCTCCCATAGTTCGCTTGGGAACCGGAATCTGGTGTGGTGCGCACCGCGCACATGGCGGCATTCTCTGTCAGTTCATTCTTGTCTTTCTGCGTCGCGAAGCTGTGTTTGCCAGTAAACGGTGCTTTGGATGGAACATGCTTGGTTTAGACGAAGGTAGATGGTAAACGATTTTTCCGCATGCTTTCCATTTGAGAGAGGCAGCGCCGGTCTTGAAGTCTTGCCACTTGTCGGTATAGCAGTATACAGCAGAGAAGGAGAGAAACAAGTGCCTACAGAATCTGGACAGATGGGGAGGAAGGGACGCGCTGTCATCTACATCGACGGCGCCTGCCGGAACAACGGCTACGAAGGTGCCACCGCCGGAATTGGCGTCTACTGGTTGGGTCGATCGTTCAAAATACTGGTGTCCCGAGTGGCGTTCAACTATGCGTGGTTACTTCCATCTTTCAGGCCTTACCGTCGCCGGTGGAGTTTCTACGACTCGCTGGAGAAGAGGCGCCGAACCAACAACTGCGCCGAGATCTACGCTGCTACGCGGGCCGTCGAACAGGTGCCGTGGAGCAACTTTGCTTGAGTTCCGGTAGATCAGCCGCCATCCGCTCTTGCTCGCAGGCCAAGCAGAAGGGCTACCGTCGCGTGGAGCTGCGCACGGACAGCGACTTCCTGTTCAAGTCGATGACGCAGTACCTGGGCAAGTGGCTGCGCAACGGCTGGCGCACCGCCAAGGGCCACGAGGTGATCAATCGAGTCGACTTCGAGGAGCTTCTCGACGCCGGGGAGGACATGGACGTGAGCTGCTTCATAACGGAGAACTATGCAAGAATCTAGACTCGACGAGGTGTTGTCGTGACCACAGGTGCGATCCAGAATTGGGCCAGGGGGGGGGGGGTCTTGGGGGTTTGGGGGGTAGGGGTCTCCGGATCAGGAATCCGTTTCCTGATCGGCTCAAAAAGGGGGGGGGGTAGACAAAGGTACCAAAAAGTGCCAAAAATTAGCTATTTTTGCTCTATTTTGATGCGAAATTCATAGAAAATGACCGAAATTACGCAAAAATAGCGCCGCAGGCGAAAATTTTGACCAATTTTGGACTGATTTTGGGAAAATTTCCTTAATTTTTCCGGCTTCCTCTGGGTGGGGGGGGGGGGGGTCCGGTGAAAATTTCTAGGGGGGGGGGGGGTAACCGGAATTCCCGTCCGGATCCGGATGGCCAAGGCTAGAGAGGGGGGGGGGGGGAACCCCCCCCCCCCCCTCCCCCCCCCCCCCCAATCGCACCTATGGTCGTGACGCGGCATCCCATAGTCCTGAATTTGGCGTCCGCCCATGGTCCACGCTCTGGTACTGCGTAGCTGTGCCAGTGTTACCCTGCAGGTGCGCTGGCGCAAGGTGCAGGCCCACTCGGGCGACTTCTTCAACGAGGAAGCAGATCGACTGGCCAACTTGGGCGCCGACGAGGACGACAGAAGCGACGTTGACTACGTAGGCCTCTGCTATTGCGATTCCGACGACGAATCGGACGCCAACTACTACTGTTTCTGACTACTAGAGAGTTCGACCATGATGTACCCATGGATACGGTAGAGGTGCTCAAGTTGATATGGGTATCAGAGTCTCAGCCGCTTGCCTAATCGTGCATACGATGTACGTCTGCTTGTGGCCTTCTTGCATAGGCTGCTTACGTCTTCCACTGCTTGGTTTTTCGCTTCATAGGAACCGACGGGTTTTTCGATCTGCTTGGAATATCGCCCGCGTATTTTGGTCAATAAAGCATTAGCAGTCTCGAAATCGACAGTTCGTTTGACTGAATTAGAGGGGTTATGGTTGCGTCGTGCGTGACAGCTATAGTACCTGTTTTCTGTTTTTTATGTACATTATTAATCGATCCATTACATTTCCATTCTCCGACTTGGTGGATAGGTAGAGCGAACGGAACAGAATTCGCGTGAAAGATGGCCTCGGGCGGCGGCTACATGACGAGAATGTACATCGACGGCGCCTGCAAGAACAACGGCTACGGCGGCGCCAAGGCCGGCATCGGCGTCTTCTGGTGCGTGCGCCGGATTCGAAAGGTTACGGTGGCGGTTGTCGATTGAAAGGGTCTTCTCAGGCCCGACCAGGGGGGGGGCCGCACTTCCTCAGCTGCAGTTGACTTTGGAGAGGGCAAAAATGTGCCACCCCCGCCGATTTCGCGGCGATAGGAATTTTCTTGTGGGACCTTTTGACATATATGTAAAAAAGGTCGAAATTTCATATTCCGGCGTTATTTTCACTCTAGCGGGTCACAATTTTGAGTTTTCGACGAAAAACCAGAAAATCGAAAATTTCGTCGTTTTTGGTGCACTTTTTAAAGACTTGTATCTCGAGATTGGGACCAGCTAGAGCGATGCGGTTTCTTTTCGCGTATTGCCCGTTGTCTGCTCTACAACTTTGTTTAAGATCGCTTCTTTCTGTCGTGTACCGTTCTTGCGCAAAAGAGCGCTCTTCCGTCCGAAACCCGTTTTTGGAGCGAGTTTTTTCAAAATTTTTTCTTCTTTCCGGCGCCGTATCTCGCCAACGAGAAACGATTGGGGGTCGGTCGCGGCAGCGATTTAAAGCCCAAAGTACGTAACTGAACGAGTAAC
>JASAMZ010004102.1:0-14689 GCA_030248115.1 Linhomoeus sp. GSCO2_2 | reverse complement strand
TTCTTCGTTCAGTTACGTCCTGCTCGTGCAGCCACGCTGACAGTGTCTGTTACTGCGCCGCCTGTAAGATCTGCGGCGCAGAGCTCGTTTCTTGTTCCGCAGCTACCAATTGCAGACGTGTACCATTCTTAGTTCGCTACCCCATGGGCCACTTCTGGTGCAGGCCGGGTGAACAGTTCTCCGATTGGGGCACCCTGCCACCCGGCACCCAACTGTCCACCAACAGGACCTACGGACCGGGTCTCCCGCCGGGTGTCCCGGAGTTTGACTGGCCCGTCCGGGTTCTGGGCGGCGCCTGGCCGACCACCGTGGTCTACCCATGCGCCCCCAAAGGCCCACAGCTCGACAGCAGACGCTGCCCCTACCCGGGATCCTCCGCCGAAGTGGCCCACTTCGCGCTCAAAGGTGCATACATACGGGGACACTGGTGGTGGTGGGAGTGGTTGGGGGGGGGGGGGGGCGACAAGATGGGGAGGGGATGGGAGAAACGGTAGGGGACGCTTTTGAGGAGGACGCGAAGGGGGGGGGGGAGTGTCGGCGGCGATGAGAGGTGTGTGGAATTTGGGGAAGCGGAGGAGAGGTGGTGTGGGGAAGGTGGGGGCGGGGGAGGAATCGAAGTGAAGATAGGATGTTTGGAAGAAGCCAAGTGTGGTGGTGGTGGTGGTGGTGGTGGCTAGCCAATTCGCTCGCGTTCTTCCACTCTGCAGCGGCCGGCATGCGATACGAATCATTCCATTCGCCAAGGCCCTTCCCTACCACGGCAACAGTTGGGGAGAGGCCATTGGAACGACCGACGCGGGTAATACACTGAAACAATTATTGTAGCGCCTACGCAGCCCATTGAAGGGTAAAATGGCTGCTCTTTGAAGGCAATTTTGCGTTTGTTCTACTACTGAAATGTGGTGTTGGGATTAATAGGAGTGCCCGTCTTCGACGGGGCGCTTGGGATGGTCGCCAACGGAACCGTTGACACCGTCCTGGGTATGTACGCGCTCTCGGAGGTTCGCTACCGCGCACTCGACTTCAGGTGGATTCTAACTTGCGCATCGTTGCGAAAATTGCGCTTCAAATTGCAACGGGTGTTCAGCTCCCCGTTTCTGACCGACACGAGAAATGGCTATGGGTACATTATGAAGAAGCCGCCGCAAGGACTATCGCTGTCGTCGGCAGCGTTGCTACATCAGGTGGCCAGCCACAAGCATCCACTTGTATGTGAAGTCTTCTGTATGTGAAGTCTATGTGAAGTATTTCCTTTTGTCCTTCAGATGTTCAGTCCCGGCACCTGGGCTGGCTTCGTTGCCATCGTCGTCGCCATAACTCTGTTGCTGTGTCTCGCCCGCAACTTGAGACTAAGGAAACAAGCGTGGCGCCTGAGGCAAACTGGCGACGCAACCGTCAGAAGAATCGAACTCTCCTCATTCTGGGACGTCGTCTGCATGGTATGCCTAGTAACTAAAATGAATTCAATAATCAGTGGATTAGCAACTACCATGTCCGACACTAAAAGTCATTCTATATTTCTCTGCTGAATGAGCAAGCGTTACGCTACCATACATACATACTTACAGTAAGTAGGTTTGCATTCGTAATCCAATCTAAGCCCATTACATAATCCCTCAGCTGGTCGATGCCTACAGCGGAAACTTCGGAGAAGGAGTGTTTGCGGGAAACGTTCTGATGATAGCCGCCGGCCTTCTCTGCCTCTTCCTACACACATTCTACGAAGGTTGGCGCTGCTCATTGCTCATCGGTGACACAACACTTCCCGTTTTCAAACATGCTGAAGAACTGCTTTCAAAGAATTGCGAGGCTTGCGGAGTTCAAATTCAAGTGTTGGTGGAAGCACTAGACGTGTCTTGACGCCAGTCGTCCACGTTTTAATGTGAGTGAACGGGTTTGCAGAGGTCATTGGTTTGTTCAGGCTATCTTGTGACACAAATGCTGAAGACGCCAAAGTCAGTGCCGTTCAACGGACTGACAGAGCTGGCGGGTCTTGTCGCCTCAGGGAGGTACACAATGACGTCATACTCCACGTCAGACCTCTGGAACCTGGAAGTGACGGTGACTCGAGTGTTTGTGCCACGAATGCAAGGTTGCCATTCTTACTCTGTCTTCGGAAGATACGCGCTTTCAGTATGGGACAACCGCACAGTATCGCCTCATGAGAGAGGCTTTGAAGAAGAATCCGATTGAGATGCCGGAGGAATTGACGATCAGCGGCGTTCTGGACAAAGTGGAAAGCGACCCGGAAGGCAAATACGTCGCCTTTGGCATCTATGGTACCGTGTGCCTCTTCTCGCATTCTATTGACTATTGTCTTCGTCGTCTTCGTCGTCGTCGTCGTCGTCGTCGTCGTCGTCGTCGTCGTCGTCGTCGTCGTCGTCGTCGTCGTATGCTGCCTCGTCGTCGTCGTCGTCGTCGTCGTCGTCGTCGACGACGTCGTCGTCGTCGTCGTCGTCGTCGTCGTCGTCGTCGTCGTCGTCGTCGTCGTCGTCGTCGTAGTCGTCGTAGTCGTCGTCGTCGTCGTCGTCGTCGTCGTCGTCGTCGTCGTCGTCGTCGTGGAACGACGCCAGTAGTCCTGATTGTAGAGCTAAACGTCCCGGAGTTCATCCACAACCGATGCAATCTGATTTTCGTGAATGACCCTGAGACGGCCGGACTTTATGGAGGACTGCCTCTGCAGAAGGGACAATATTTTTCCCGGAAAATCTTTGAAGCAACCACAGGTAGGCACTTCGATGCATAGTTCTGTCAGCAACACTGTGGCACAAACATTCCTGTATGAAAGCTTTGTCGGCCAGGCATGCCGTCCCTGATGAGTTACGTTAGCGAGAAATACTACAAGTATCAACAGATTGGCGACAAGTGCGACCGGACCGCTCAAACCAAAGCTGGAGAAGGCAAGCTAAAGGTGCGAGCGTTCAACACAACAATAGGCTAGAGTGACCAATAGAAACTCGTCTTAAGTTTCGGTTTCAAGTAAAACTATGATGCTGGTCGAGTATCAGTTTCAGCTGCAGTTATGCTACCTTCTGAGTTTCAGTTTCAGTAACTGAAACAGGATGTCAGCTGTTGAAGGGCTAAATGTCACAATATTTTCGGTTGAAATCGTGCTTGGGTTTTAATATTTTGTGAATTAAGAGAGAAGTTTCAAGTTTGGCCGTCTTCTTTAGTCAATTTGTGCCAAAATTCTATCCAGATATTTTATCCGAAATTCTTCGTCGTGAATCTGCTAAGAGTTTGATGAAATCATGACGGTATCTTGCAAAACGTCAGCAGCAAATAACTAACTGAAACGCATCTACAATTTCAGTTTCAGTCAGGGCATTCCTGACAGTTTCAATTCAGTTTCTGTTTTAAGTTAACAGATTGTAACTATAACTATAACTGAAACTAGTGTACGATTCTAATGGCCACATTGCCGTAGGCAATAAATACCCCAAATGCCATGGACCGCCAAGAGCAATCATTTTGATTGTGGCAAGGTATAAACTACACACTTCTCTCTCGTATACAGGCAGTACTCAAAGCATGATCTCCCACAGGTAATCCACTACTCTGGGGTCTTCTATGTTGGACTGGGTGGATGCCTGCTGGGAATTGTGGCCCTAGTCGTAGAAAACGCTTATGCTGCAGCCCGCAGCAGACTGGAGAGAAAGAAACAGGTTTGCTTCCTGTCTTACTTACACAGTACAATACGAATCTGGATGTGAATAGAGGACTTATGGTGCAGTACTATTGTGCGATGATTAGGTAGTAATCGTTCCTATTGGTTAGCGACCATGGATTGACTAAACGTTTTGAATCTCCCATTGCACGCATGCATTGTATGTCTGGAATCTGAAACACGACGGCGGCGGCAAGACACAGGGAAATACGTTTAGCGGCAGAAACTTCTGCCCCACTACCTACCAGCGATACACATAATTGTTAGTCCACTCCACACTAAGAAGCATGTTCACATTCCTTAGCAGGCGTCCGGAGGCGGAGAATTACTTTCTCGTCGAATCGTCCTTCCTCAGGCGACCAATCAGCGCCATAATACAATTCGTCCTTCCAATGGGCGGCTCCAGGTGGTCGACGCGTGATACGTCGTATACTACAGTGGCACCAATTGTAGCGACGCTGTGATTAACGTAAATACTCCATCAAATCCCCCCCCCCCCCCCCCCAAACCCAACTTCCGTCACTGGCTGTCTGCGCTTTCGTCTCAGTTGTGGAGGGATTATTGGAAGATTTTGTAGTGTATTGCAATGTTCGATGTATGTACAATCCTATCATCTGTGCAGCTGCTGGTACAGTAAATTCCGCTACCAGCGCTCGCTGCTACATATTGCACATTATGTACATAGTTTGCAGAGCGTGTTAGAAACTTGTGGTGACTCAGTTGAAATCGTGCATACCATCATCAGGTGATTGGGCAGCAAAATACAGGTCGCTTCGCTTTATTGCTTTGCTCCATCCTGAGTTTGATTTGGTACATAGGAGGTACCTTGCGTTGACTCAGGGTGGATTAATTATTGACGTGCTTTGCAACTGTTTGGGATGACGCTGCGCTGGTGGTTTGCATGCGCGCATATTGTGCCTGTACTACGAATGGCCGGCGTGTATGATGAAGTCGAACTTTCGAAAGCTTCAACATTTAACAACCGGCACAAGACGCAAAGCCCGTCCCCTACTGCGGCACCCAGGGCAGGGCACCCCAATCTCTCCTCCGTCTTGGGGGGTGGGGGCTGAAATGTGGAACTTTTTAACATAAAGGTTGATTAATGAAACAGTATCGTTTTACAATAGGCCGCCCGCCCCCCCCCCCCCCCCCTCACCTGAAGTTCTCCACGTAGCGCACCGAACGCTTCTCAAATCTCAATTTGGTACTTCGATACTGATTGGTGTCGCTTCGCTTCGTCGTCGTCAGGACAACGCTAATGCGAAAACGGCGCGCATGCGAGCGACGCCTCGACTCCAGGCCGTCGTAATTCAACCTGAAACGAAGTGGAGCGCCCCGAAAATTGAAAAGCGCAGATTGAAAATTAGATCATTGGAGCGCTATGTTTTCCTGATCGACTCTATTATTGGAGACCTTCCCTTCGGCCAAACTCCTCTCAAGCTTCCGTCTGTCACGTATGCGATAAGTGAGATATACAGAAACAGCGTTTGCTTACGACCATCGGCAAAATTCTTGGAACAGTTTACTGTTAATAATATGGTGCAAGCCGGATTCTTTTGGTGCACGCCGGGAGAGGAATTTTGCGATTTGACAACTCTTCCACCCGGGACCAAACTGTCCACCAACAAGACCTACGGGCCTGGGCTGCCTCCGGGCATTCCGGGGGTCGACTGGCCCATCCGGGTACTGGGTGGGGTATGGGAACCATGGGTCTATCCATGCTCTGAGAAGTATCCCCAAATAGACACCCACCGCTGCAGCCACTCGGGTTTCACGGCGGAAGTTGTGTACTACGCGCTGAAAGGTTTGAATACAAGGACTACCTAATTAGGGCAGTCTTCGTTATTCTTGGCCAAAATGTGGCTATTCGCTTGTCTGCACAACGTTCACTGAATCAAGAAATGGTTGGTTTCACTACCATACTCTGTTTCAGCTTTGGATATGTGGTACGAGGTGATTCCGTTCGCCAAGGCGTTCCCCTATCACCTCAACAGCTGGGGAAAGTCCATTGGAACCACCGAAGAAGGTACAGTACCGACAATTGGCACATAGATAGTATATATCATTAAGTTTTGCGCATGGCATGCTTGGGACTCTAAGAAATTCCCAGCCCAGTATATTGCAACTAACACTGCAGCTCCTGCAGGCGCAGCGTGTTCAAGTTCTCTGCAGGCGTGCCGATTTTCGACGGCGTCCTGGGCATGATAGTGAACGGGACGATTGAATGCGACTTGGCGGGTTATGGCCTCTCCGAAATCCGCTACAGAGCCGTCGACTACAGGTCAGAATGGGACGTTGCTAATGTGCTTGGGAACAGAACAGCGGCTTGGCAAATGCATTGCATAGCACCCGCATTAATACTGCGCTCGAACAAACGCAAACGACTGTGTGGCCTATTTGTCGCATCGGGACAAATTGTTTGAATATGTAGCTAGACCATTCACGGCACTTGCAAAATTACAGTAGGTACTACAGAACTATGTATGTACTTGTTGTACTTCTGAAACGCCTGTGTTCGCTCCAGCTTTCCCATCCTGAGCGACAAGCGAAACGGCTACGGCTACGTCATGAAGACCCCTCTGGAAGGGCTGTCGCTGTCGTCCACAGCCATGTTGCATGGGGTGAGGAGAGGAGAAGTGAGCTTTGCTTGGTTACGGTAACCTTGACTTTCAAAATCACATTGCAGATGTTCCACCCTGGAGTCTGGGCTGGATTCGGAGCCATCATACTGACTGTGATGGTTTTGTTGTGTCTGTCACGCAACTTCAAACTGTGGGCCTACAAGCGCCAACTGAAGGACAACGACATGGAAGTGGTCACCAAAATGGAGCTCTCCTCCTTCTGGGACGTCGTCTGCATGGTGGGAATTGTTACTAGGTATTTGTCCCGAATCTGTGTGTTGTTGTCATATCCGTTGCATTGTGTGTTGAGACATTTGTACTTACTACAACTGTGCAATTTTGCATCCCTTTGCCCGAACGACTGCAAACAACAGTGTCGTTTCCTAGCCATATTTCAGTGTACGGTGTGTTAGTGAAACTTCATCAAACCGTGAACTTCTGTCAAGTTCATTTAATGTGTTCAGCTGGTTGACGAATACCACGGAATTTTCGGCGAGGGAATTCTCGCCGGAAACATCCTAATGGTGTCAGGGGGATTTCTCTGCCTCTTCCTTCACACCATATACGAAGGCATGTTATACTGTAGTTCTGTTCTACTCACATTAACAATTCCAAAAATTGTACATAATGTTTAGGCTACCTGGTCACGCAGATGTTGAAGCAACCGAAGCAAATCCCATTCAGCGGACTGACAGAGCTGGCTGGCTTAGTGCGTTCGGGGACGTACACCATGACGTCTTATTCCATGTCCGACTTTTGGAACCTGGAAGTCATGGTTGGTGGAGAGAGTGAATGGATGTTAGCGTCGGCTTGTATAGTGACAGGAAAAAGGTCATTCTGTGAGTAGTCGCAGCCTACAACAGCTTGTGACCCGCGCAGTGTGTGAGTGGATAGCGTCGCTTCCTGTGCAACGCACGTGTCGTATCCGTGTACATACATACTCTACATGCTATGCATATTCTGCTGCAAACTCAGTACGGGACAAACGAGAAGTTTCGCCTGATGAGAGAAGCTTTGAAGAAGAACCCAATTGAGCCGACGGAAGAATTGACAGTGAGCGCCGTCCTGGACAAGGTTGAGCAGGACCCCAAAGGGAAATACGTCGCCTGTGGCATCTTGGGTTCGTCGTCGTCGTCGTCGTCGTCGTCGTCGTCGTCGTCGTCGTCGTCGTCGTCGTCGTCGTCGTCGTCGTCGTCGTCGTCGTCGTCGTCGTCGTCGTCGTCGTCGTCGTCGTCGTCGTCGTCGTCGTCGTCGTCGTCGTCGTCGTCGTCGTCGTCGTCGTCGTCGTCGTCGTCGTCGTCGTCGTCGTCGTCGTCGTCGTCGTCGTCGTCGTCGTCGTCGTCGTCGTCGTCGTCGTCGTCGTCGTCGTCGTCGTCGTCGTCGTCGTCGTCGTCGTCATGCATTAAGTTCTTACCTACACGATTGCTTCAAGAGCAAAACGTCCCGGGCTACATTCACAACCGGTGTGACCTGATGTTTGTGAACGACCCAGAGCTTGCACAGCTCTACGTGGGGATTCCAGTGCAAAAGGGGACCTACTTCTCAAGAAAGATGTTTGAAGCGACCGCAGGTGTGTACATGCTGACTGAATCTAGCTACATACATCGACAAACATTAGTTACCATTTGTGCAGGGATGTCACCGCTGATGAGCTACCTGGGCGAAAAGTACTACAAACACCAACTGAAAGGGGACCGCTGTAACCGCGGAGTGCAAGCCAAGGAAGGGGAAGCCCAATTGAAGGTTACGAGACTCACTGCGCCGCGCAACTACAGTAATTGATGAATTCAGATTCGCAGCCTCACGGCGGTTATTGCACACATTGCGAGAACTCGACTGTCATGCATGATGTCATTTTGGTGGCCAATATCCAACTAGATATGCGCATCGGTTGTTCCAAACCAACCTATTGCCTCGTTTCCGCCAACAGGGTTACACTAGCAGTTTAGCATGTACAGGGCGTTTTTTTTTAGACGGCCACATTTTGAATGCTAATAACTTGCGGTAGCGTCGTCGGTCAAACTAGAAATTTTCACAGTCGAAAGACAAAACCTGCGCAATTTTTCTACCGTTGGTCCGACAAATTTGTCTTGCGTATGTCATAATTTTCAGCGTGTTGACTTTGGGCTCGGATTTTGGGCTAATCTCTAGGCGGATGTTACATATCGACACGGCGCTACTTAGCCGTTCATTGACCGATTCCATTAAAATCAATGACAGTTATAGGACCCATAATAAGGTTTTAATTAATGTGTAACACCAATCGCTAGCTTCTACATAGCAGCCGCTACGCCGTCTCGAAAATGACAGAAATGTCCAACAGCCGGCGACCAACTCAATTCTGCAAGTTTCTAAATTGCGCACGCGTTTGACTCAACGTAGCGCGAGCTCCGCAAATGCTATCGATTCGACTTACAAATCAAATTAAAGGTTATCATGTGCCCTATATAACGCCGTTGATCTTAATGGAATCGATTAAGGGGTGGCCAAGTAACGGCTTGCCAAGCTGATTCAGTCGTCGAAAATCCGGGTCCAAAGTTAACACGCCGCAAATTAAGACATGCGCAAGATAAACTTGTCGGACCAATGGTAGAAAACTTGCGCAGGTTTTGTATTTCGACTGCGAAAATTTCAAGTTTGACCGACAATGCTACCGCAAGTTATTAGCATTCAAAATGTGGCCGTCTAAAAAAACACACTGTACATGTTATACCAGCCAGATTTTCTGACATTCCATGGCAATTTCTTCACCTGTTGCTTTCAGGTGAGCCACTACTATGGGGTATTCCTTGTCGGCCTGGGTGGAAGCGTGCTGGGAATCGTGGTTATTGTCGCCGAAATCGCCTACGCGAAGGCCGCGCACAAAGCTGACAAGGACAAGCAGGTAGGGCAAAATTGTGGCTAGCAATAGCGCACATCGCAGGAAATTTTGAGCAAGCATATAGCAGGCTTTAGTTTGTGGCACAGTTTCATCGATCGAAATGAATACCGCATTACCTCGAATAAAGGCCGGGGGCGTTTATCTTTTCGAAGGGTGCGTAGAGGGGACACTTAATCGAATGGGGCACTTATTCGGGGGGGGGGGGGGGGGGGGGGGGGGAGGGCACTTATTATTTCGAAGTAAGAATGTAACCTCGATTTGACTGAATCTCTTTCTGTGTTTGCTGCATATGGCGAGCTTCAAAGCTTCTAAAACACACGAGTGATGTGGCTAAGCCAAAAGGTGTCTAATTCTATGCTTATTACCACCTTTCCACCCTATATGGGCGGAGTTCAGTAGGTCTTTGCTAGCTAAGGTAACTTCTTCACCTCACAGGAAGGGAGGCACTTATTCGAGCGGTGGGGGGGGGGGGGGACTTGTTATTTCGGAACCTCCAAAGGGGGCACTTCTTTGAATGGAGCACTTATTCGAGGGGGCACTTAAGCGAGGCAATACGGTAGATCAATCAATCGTGAATGATCCCAAGTTCCTTTTGCAGCTGGCAGAGGAGGAGGCGGCCGGAAAGAAAAAGGTCATACGCGGGGCCAAGGGCCTACACGTCGTTCGGCAGGCGGTCCACCGACGCGTCTCCGAGGCCAAGGCGGTTCTGCAGCGACCAATCAGCGCCGTCCTCGCTCGACCAATCACCGGCCGCGACGGCCTCAAGCCGACCAATGAGCGCTCGTCGCCGCAGCTGCGCTCCCGCCGTCCACCAGATGACAAGATCGCCGTTATCGGGGAGATACACAAGGAGATGGGAGGAGGGGCCGTGAGCAACGTTGGATGAAGCCTGAGGAAGTGATACCGTAATCATTTATTTGTAGAAGAATTGTCCAGAGGAACATTGTCTCGGCGCATTCTGTCTGTCTTTCCGAGGCAATCTTTTTGGCGTTGCCCAGAAATTGCTTCCCTTCGATGTTTTCCAGTTTTCCATTCCTTAGTTGAAAAGTTTCTCTTTGTATCTGGATCTGGTCAATAAATGATTTCTAGCCAGTTCAGTTTCGCTTGGTTCCACGGACGTACTTACTTACACGTACATATCTTTCGTCGCGTCAGTCAGTTCTGCCCAGTCAGTGACGCTAGAGTTTTCGACCTTGACGCTCTGAACGATCGCTTCACTTTGAGCAGCGAAGTTCACTAAGTGCGAAACACGTATGTTTCAATTAGTCATTCGAAGTTATATCTTGAAAGTCTGCGCAACAACAATGCGTCGTCAGTAGCGCCAGCAGCAGCCTCGACGAGAACGACCGCTACATTGCTCCTATTGTTTTAACGCTATGCAATTCGCTTCGAAATTCGTCGTCAGGGCAACCCGGAAACTAACGCGCCAGCGACTGATTTACGGCCAAGTCCCGCCAATTCGTTTATGGCGGATTCGTAAAGGCGCAAATTGAAACGGCCCCGCAGCGGGGATTGATTGGAAATGACTTCAGCGAAGCTTGAACTCGTACGATATCAGATTGGAGCGTGTCTGTTTGTCGGGCAAACAATTTCAAAATCTAGCAAGAAGTCTACAGGGGGTGTAAATTCGGTGCAATTTGTACCTGCTATTATGGGCTACTACTGGTGCAAGCCCGGAAAAAAGTTCTGCGATTTGACAACTCTTCCACCCGGGACCAAATTGTCCACCAACAAAACCTATGGGCCGGGTTTGCCTCCGGGTATTCCGGGCGTCGACTGGCCCATCCGGGTGCTGGGCGGGGTCTGGGAACCCTGGGTCTACCCATGCTCGGAGAACTACCCACAGATGAACTTCCAACGCTGCTCCCATCCGGGCTTCACGGCCGAAGTTGTCCACTACATGCTGAAAGGTGTCAGACTGTACGAACGACTTATTCGGGCGCGCTACCGTGATCTTGCAGTGTTGGGTGTGCCGTGTAATCATTCTCTAAATAGTGCAGTATTACCCAGTTACAATCAAAGTTTGACGGTTTGTGTGCCTCACATGAGGTTGTTGCCACCCCCCCCCCCCCCATCATTGTTCAGCTGCGAACATGTGGTACGAAATTATTCCATTCGACAAGGCCCTACCGTACCACTTCAGCAGCTGGGGGAAGTCAATTGGGACTACAGCAGAAGGTGAATACGTGAGCTTGTGTGACGCCTAACTTTAGCTCCTAGAGACGCTTAACTTCAACACTACGCAAATCAAATGCCCTGCCTGTCAAAGTATGTACTATCGTTACATCTGGTCACGGGCGGTATAGTCTGTGACGCGTGATTCCAAACCTGACTCCTTCCAAGTTTGTCTCAAAGCGTTGTTCAACGGATGCCAGTGTTGTCTCTAACCGGAATTGCATTGCTGTGTAGCGCCTAATACCTACAGTATTGTCAAAAGAGTGAACTTGGTGCCTTGCGCATTGCCCAGGCGTGCCCATCTTCGACGGTGTATTGGGAATGCTAGTCAATGGGACCGCTGACGCCTGTCTGGCCGGATACTTTGTGTCAGAGACGCGCTACAGGGCGCTCGACTACAGGTTACTCACTGTACAGTGCGTATGTACAAAGTTCTCCTTTCCTTCATTGTATGTACTTGGTGCAGAATTCAGTGAAGTGCAATACATAACACCCCTAACACTACAATGTGAGACAATTCAACCTTACTATTGTACAGCTTTCCAATTCTGAGCGAGAAGAGAAGCGGCTATGGGTACATCATGAAAAGGCCGGCCGATGGACTGTCTCTGTCGTCCACTGCCATGTTACACCAGGCACAAATTTATTGTTGCACACATATAAACGGTCATAGCTTAGTCTGCCAGCGTTTGCACAGATGTTCCACCCTGGAGTGTGGGCCGGATTCGGGGCGATCATACTGACGATCGCCATTCTGTTGTGCCTGGCGCGCAACTTCAAGTTGTGGGCCTACAAGCGACATCTGCAAGACAACGACATTGAAGTGGTCACGAAGATGGAGCTCTCTTCGTTCTGGGACGTCGTCTGCATGGTACTGTAGGTCAACTTTGTGGAGGTCTTATCTAGGTCTAAGCACCGTTCAAGCAACTGACAACTGTGTAGGTAATTCTCTGCTGGTAAATACTGGAGATACGTGCAATGGGTATGTATGTACAGCACCCAGCCAGCTGCTGCTGTAGCAGAGGGTTTCCGCATTCCAAAGAAAATAGGAAAGTCGTTCCACAAACATGGGATTCAGCAGAATGTGTATACCGCTTTCGCTGCAGTATGCTTTCAATGAGTTCCTGTTTTGAACAGCCGTTTAGCCTTCAATAAATCCCATTCTTCAACACAAGCGCAGGCCGCAAAGAGAATGCCTATGTAGCTTGCTAAAACATTTACGATTGCAGATTGAGCTACACCTTTTAACCTCTATCTTCAGCTCGTGGACGAATACCATGGAATCTTTGGAGAGGGCGTATTCACTGGAAACGTTCTCATGAATATCTGCCGGGTTTCTTTGCTTGTTTCTCCACACCATCTACGAAGGTAACACTGTTCAAAGAAACTGAAACTCGCGCATTACAGTAGAAATGTTGATAGTGTCCCAAGTACTACACAACTGGCGACGCGCTTCAACTCCAGGCTATCTCGTCACACAAATGATGAAGCAGCCAAAAGCGGTGCCGTTTTCTGGAATGACAGAGCTGGCGGGCCTCGTTCGTTCCGGCAAATACACAATGACTTCATACTCGGTATCGGACCACTATTATACTGAAGTGAAGGTAAAACGATGAGTGACATTTTGAAACAAGCCTTGACTGGAAGAAAGAAACAGTCGCATGCTATCTACAGTATGGAACGACCGCCCAGTTCCGACTAATGCGAGAGGCACTGGAGAAGAATCCGGTCGAGACTATTGAAGAGTTGACTCACGACGGAGTTATGGACAAAGTGGAGAACGATCCAGAAGGGAAATACGTGGCTAGCGGCATTCACGGTAAAGCCTACTCTACTCGTCGTCGTCATCGTCGTAGTAGTAGTCGTCTTCGTCGTCGTCGCTGTCGTCGTCGTCGCCGTCGTCGTCGTCGTCGTCGTCGTCGTGGCCGTCGCCGTCGCCGTCGACGTCGCCGTCGTCGTCGTCGTCGTCGTCGTCGTCGTCGTCGTCGTCGTCGTCGTCGTCGTCGTCGTCGTCGTCGTCGTCGTCGTCGTCGTCGTCGTCGTCGTCGTCGTCGTCGTCGTCGTCGTCGCCGCCGTCGCCGTCGCCGTCGCCGTCGCCGTCGCCGTCGCCGTCGCCGTCGACGTCGCCGTCGCCGTCGCCGTCGCCGTCGCCGTCGCCGTCGCCGTCGCCGTCGCCGTCGCCGTCGCCGTCGCCGTCGCCGTCGCCGTCGCCCTCGCCGTCGCCGTCGCCGTCGCCGTCGCCGTCGCCGTCGCCGCCGCCGTCGCCGTCGCCGTCGCCGTCGCCGTCGCCGTCGCCGTCGCCGTCGCCGTCGCCGTCGCCGTCGCCGTCGTCGTCGTCGTCGTCGTCGTCGTCGTCGTCGTCGTCGTCGTCGTCGTCGTCGTCGTCGTCGTCGTCGTCGTCGTCGTCGTCGTCGTCGTCGTCGTCGTCGTCGTCGTCGTCGACGTCGTCGTCGTCGTCGTCGTCGTCGTCGTCGTCACGGCCATCATTCTAGAGCAAAACGTGCCAGGATACATCCACAGTCGCTGTGAGTTGATTTTCGTGGACGATCCAGAAATGGGACAACTTTTCATCGGAATTCCAGTGCAAAAGGGGACCTACTTCTCCAGGAAAATCTTTGAGGCGACCGCTGGTGAGGAAATGTGTGGCAGCAGATGCGTGTGGTGTGATGGAGGTACTGTAATCCTCAAGTTAGTCTGAAGTTAGAATTACAAAGCTCTCGCAAATACCCCCACTCCAAAGACTCGAACTACTGTACTGAATGTTGCCCATTGAGATCTGCACATGTTTTGAATATGTTTACGCAACTTGTTACTTGTGTAAACAACTTCTCTTCTAGGCATGTCGGCCCTGATGAGTTATTTGGGAGAAAAGTACTACAAATTCCAACTGAGAGGAGACCGGTACGACCGCAACGCGCAGGCCAAAGAGGGCGAATCTCAACTAAAGGTTGTCATATCATACCGTGGCCATAACATGCCAAAGCAGGGTATCAATAGACGCATAAACTAGTTTAGTGCAGTTTCAGTTTCAGTAACAACCACTTAATTGAAACTGTAAGGTTGCCCGAAACTGAAAATAGAAATAAAAGGGAAACTGGACTCCCAGTTGAGTTTTAGGTATCTGATGATTAAACTTACACAAAGTCTCGGCGTATTTCAATAAATTTCCGCAAAAGTTTTCGACGTCGGACTTGTTCAAATTTAGCTAAAATGCTAAGGAGGTTAACCGATGCACTATTTGATGCTATACGATGCGATACATAACGACGACGTTTTACAACAAAAGAACTTTCGCTGAATCCTCAGGTGGCCCATTACTACGGCGTGTTCTTTGTGGGTTTGGAG